>JAASGT010000769.1:0-16463 GCA_023334315.1 Globisporangium alternatum
CCGACAAGTCCAAGAAGACCGACAAGTCCAAGAAGAGCAAGTCGAACAAGACCGACAAGAGCACGACTGGCAAGTCCGCTGCGTCCGACAGCTCGCAGCAGTACTAACCGAAGCAATGAGCGTCCAAGCAGCTGATTAGCGGACTGCTGCTCTCACAAAGTGTCTACGTGACCGAAGGGCGCAGTTGGTGGTGTGCCTACTATCTCAAAGCACCGCACACACTGCAGAACCTTCAAATGTTTTCTTCTTGTATGCTCCAGCAGCACGTTTGACGCAATGTGAAGTTTGTCCCCACAGTATACCGTGCGTCATTCTAATCGAGAGAATACAAATGTGTGTGTTGTTGTTTCTTTGTAAATTGATTCGCACCGCTTCGCGCAAAGCTGGCCATGATTGGCCCGTCGATCAATCCGCCTGCACAAGTGACCCCACACACACACTGATAGGAACTAGAGTTTGGATTTATCAGTATGCCCGGTACTCAACGCACACTAGGCTGGACTGAAGCAAGATCACTGGCTACCGAGAGCAGCACGGGCGAGCAACCAACTCAGCAGAGGAGCTTATTCATGGATCTACTTGCCACCAGAGGAAAACTTGCGAGCGACCAAAAGCCAGACCTCCTCCCTATCGATGATGCCCAACACGTTATGCACATTCTCCACCACGGTTGGAATGACTTCACTTGCTCTGAAGCGAGCGAACGGCTTCAACGTCACCCGTGAGCGGCTTCTGCACGAAACGGAACGCATTGGTGTGTTCACGGACAGGAGTGTGTGTCTGTGTCGCCACAGTTGAGAGCCAGCGCTAGAGGTGTCCTCCCACCTTGTTCGCGCGCACCATGTGGACGATTACCACAACGAGCGAGATCACGACAGAGTAATCAATGAGCTTGTTGGCTTGGCTGTTACAGCTGTCTTTGCTTCTGCCACTCCGTTTTACACCAGGTGTGTGGCAAACTGCAGTACGACTGTTACAATCCAAGCTCATTCTCCAGCATTTGTCCTGCTTTACACAACATTTCTGTGTGGTGCGAAGCGCTTTCCAAAGCAAACCGCCTGACTAATACCAGCTGGCGGATGGCAAGTCGTCCGCTCCAGGGTGTCAGTCATAGACTGCTGCTGGCTCGATCGTTTTGCCCGAGCCTTTGTGAAGCACTCACACCCCAGTCCGTTGAGGACAGGAGGCACAGACAGAGGCTCAGCAGTTCACTAAGTTATTGCATTCTTGAATTTCCCTGCTGCATTTCACACCGCAACCCAACACTTCCAGAGCCTCAGCCAGCATGTTCGCCTCGATGAAGACCGTCCAGCTCGCGTGCGTCGCCGCCGTGGTCGCTATCGCCAGCGTCGAAGGTCACGGATACATGTCGGTACCAAAGGCCACGTTCGCCATCAGCGGCGACCCGACGCAGTTTTGCGCCACGATGTCAGGTCCAAAGACACTGACCGTGCCAGCAGGCAAGTCATTCTCGGGTGACCCGGCGTCCAACGCAGCAGCATTCACGCAGGCGTTCAAGGCCCAGAGCACTTACGGATCTCTGAAAGATCTGATTGAGGCCAAGGGGACGTTCATCAGCGGCGCGAGTAAGCAGTGCGGCGTCACCAGTGCCACAGGCGCCAAGCAGCCGCTGCCAGCGCAGTACGTCGAGTGGGCGCACAGCAGCTCGGAAGGCTTCACGCCGTCACACCAGGGACCTTGTGAAGTCTGGTGCGACAACAAGCTCGCGTTCAGCAACGACAACTGTCCGAAGAACTACCCGTCAGCTCCCGCCAAGCTTCCGTACGACAAGTCCAAGTGCACAGGCGCCGGCATGCTTACCATCTACTGGCTCGCGCTCCACTCGGACACGTGGCAGGCGTACATCAACTGCGCGCCTCTGTCCGGCGGCAGCAGCACCAGTGGCGGTGGTGCCGCGACATCACCAGTCGTGTCACCATCCACGACGCCAAAGGCCACAGCCAAGGCCCCAGCAGCTACGACCAAGGCGCCAGCCAAGGTCACTCCAAGCAAGGCTCCAACTTCGGCCCCAGCCGCTTCGAACCAGGACTCGGAGACTGGTGCTGATGCTACCGACGACTGCGAGCTCGACATTGCAGGCTCGGGCATGAAGCCGGAGACTGGCGCCGACGCTGACGTCGACTGCGAGTACGACATCGCGGGCAAGGCCACCACGACCCCAAAGGCTGCCGCCACGAAGGCGCCGACTAAGACCGACAGCACCAAGCAGTCGTCGGGATACCGGAGCATGGAGTACGGCTTCGACGCCCTTGACGACGACAACTAAGCAGCACGAACCTAATCAGAAGCATTTGCTTACTGTGGAGTGAGGAAGCGCAGGTTGTATTAACGCAAGAGGCAAGGGTATGGCATAGTAATCCGTGTGGAATTTCTTTGGTTACTACGAATACGAGAGTACCGAGTGAGAACAGCCATTGGTTGAGTTTGCCAGCCTTGGTGTGTTGGCCGTTGACAGGAAAAGCGAAGGTTCAGCTGTCATACCTGGACCAAGGCTCCAGAACTGAACAACATCACATCCACGAGCCTCTCATATAGGGTGTCGTGAACTGACCTGCTATCATTTGGAGTGGACACTGCTGCAGAGAGGTTAATGGGATCGGGAGGCCTTAAGCCACTAGGCTGCTAGCTTACTGTTCATAACCAGGCTTTCAGCTATGTTCGTAACAAGAACTACGTGTTACGAACCCAGTGGTTATCAGAATGTTCTTTTCAGCAACCATCACTCTCTGTCCTGATTAGCAAAAGTCCTTTCCAAAGAGTCAGAACGAGTGCACGCCGTCCCTGCAGTACCAACCTCGACTCTACGTCAACGATTGTACCTCCACATGATCCAGCGACCAGTAATCGCATAGCTTACAAATCCCACAACTGCAGCAGAATAACTTGTTCATGATGCCTGATAGCGCTTTGAAACTGCGAAGCGCCCACTGGGTTCTCGTAATCAGGGCAGGTGTGCTACACCGAACATCCAACAGAGCTCCTCGTTTGCAGCTGCTTCCCTTTTTGAACTGTTTAGCTACCAAACGAGCAGCTCAACGTAAGCACGGTGTTCACCAACATCAACTTGTTCAAGCACCTCAGATCCGGCTGGCGGGTGTGTCGTTCGTTTCGGGATGCCATCATAACACCAGCCGCGCTTTTCCATTCAACGACTATTAGCACCAGCTTCCCTCCTCATGAGCCATTGCTGTGGCTATCGAAGAGCTACGAGAAGCACTTGGCACTGAGCCCAGCAGCTCACTTCAAAGTCCTCATTCTCCTATTTGCCGACTTCAGCTCACAGCCACAACAACCACTCAGCAATCCAGCAGTTATCATCATGCTCACCTCCGTCAAGACCGCCCAGCTCGCGTGCGTCGCCGCCGTGGTCGCTATCGCCAGCGTCGAAGGTCACGGAGCCATGTCAGCGCCAAAGCCCACGTTCACGGCCGGCAGCATCAACGAGGCGCACTGCGCGACGATGGTCGGGCCAGAGACGCTGACTATGCCGGTGGGCATGTCCTTCTCAGGTACTCCGACGTAGCGTCGTTCACGGCCGCGTTCAGCATCCAAGACACGTACACGTATCCGATCGACGCCAAGGCGGTTTTCCCTGTCAGCGCCACCAAGGAGTGCGGCTTCACCAGTGCGACTGGTACCTCCACTATCAAAAAGGGGTATTTTCAATCAAAAATGAGATCACTATAAAATAATCGAAAATTTTGCTCAAGTGATTTTGTCAGGTTTATTGAAGCTTGCCATTTGTACCAGAAATCATAGTGCATCATTGAGCAACATTTCTCGGTGGCGGCTTCCTGTGCGATCCTTTTGGGCAACGAGAATCGCTGAGCGATGTCCACCAACAGGTTTAATTGTCGCGGATACTGGTCAGCGTTTTCCGGGCTACATACTTTACATATCGTCCGATGCTACAGTTTGTGGCCAAGCATTCAAGCGCTGGCGTTGGGAATAGTGCTGCGTTAAAAGCACACTGAAGCGGTCTCGAAAACCTCAGTACTGCAATTCTACGACTGTGAGTCATTTACTGGTGGGGAACTTTGCACAGTTTTCGCCGTCAGCAGCCTTCTGGCGCAACACACTTTGTCACCCGACTGGATACTGTTCACAGTTTACCAGCTCGCGGAACGCGATTGGATCGTTGACCTCCTCGTTCCGCGCCACCATGCGGGATCACGACTCAAATCACATGGGGAGTACAAATCCGCAATTGAGAACGGCACTGACTAAGCTGACATGTGTACACTGAGTTATAGCCAGAACCGAGGTGCAAAAGTGCTCGCAGGCTCAGTAATAATCTGTTGTGAGTGGTTGGTCGACACTGTGTCTCTGCTCGAAAAACTACGATTGTTTAGCATACTTTCACATGCCGTATTATATAGCGCCACCACGCTCGGATTGTTTATTTAGTCGCTTGGGGCCGCTTCCGTCGGGCTTGCCCACCGCCGTGTCTACATCGACAACGCTCTGGTGTGTACATTACAAAATTATTGTGCCACGTAGTGACTAATGCCTCTAGCCATGATGTCTAGTTAGCAGTACTCAACGAGTATGCAACCAGAGTGTCTGCTCAAGTGTAAAGGCGCTGAGGCGTGGTACCGTACCGTTCCGTCGTCCGCTTTCACTGCTCCGACTCGATGATCACTGCGTTGAAGTGCGTTCCGTGAAGCCATCTGTTCATCACCCTCTCTCGCACTGTACATACTGAAATCAAGTCAAACGACAATGGATCAGCGCTCAAATACCAGCTGGTAAGTCACTCCGAAATCAATGATTCGCACACCTCAACTTGGTAGTAAACAGCCAACCAGTGAGAAAGGTCCAAGAGCTCCGAGAGGCACTGTGAGCTGCTCACTTTCCAATCTGCCTGCTCCAGCACACCAGTCTCCCACGCACCAGCATTTCTAGAGCCTCATCATGCTCTCCTCCTTCAAGTCCGTTCAGCTCGCATGCGTCGCCGCCGCGGTGGGCGTCGCCAACGTCGAGGCCCACGGGTACATGTCGGTGCCCAAGGCGACGTTCGCCATCAACGGCGACCCAACGCAGTTCTGCGGCACGATCGACGGCCCCGCGACGCTCACGGCGCCCTCGGGCGGCGCCTTCACGTCGGACCCAGACACGAACGCGCGCTCGTTCACGCAGGCGTTCAAGGCCCAGACTACGTACTCGTCGCTGCGTGACTTGATCGACAAGAAGACCGTGTTCATTTCGGGTGCCAACAAGGAGTGCGGCGTCACGAGCCCGACTGGCACGAAGCAGCCACTGCCGGACAAGTACGTTGAGTGGGCTCACACTAACGAAGAGGGTTTCACGCCGTCGCACCAGGGCCCGTGCGAGGTGTGGTGCGACAACACCCGCGTGTTCCAGGACGACAACTGCTCCAAGAACTACGTGTCGGCGCCAGCGAAGCTCCCGTACGACCGCTCCAAGTGCCTCGGCACCAGCATGCTCAAGATCTACTGGATCGCACTCCAGTCCAGTACGTGGCAGTCGTACATCAACTGCGCGCCTCTGCAGGCCACCAGCGGCGGCAGCGCGTCGTCGCCAGTCGTGTCGCCATCCACCACGCCAAAGGCCACCACCAAGACCCCGACGTCGACCACCTCAGCGCCTAAGGCGACTACCTCAGCGCCTAAGGCGACCACCTCAGCCCCTAAGGCGACTACCGCGGCCCCTAAGGCGACTACCGCGGCCCCTAAGGCGACCACCACGACACCTAAGGCCACGACCAAGGCCCCAGAGACTGGTGCGGACGCCGACGAGGACTGCGACGAGCTTGAGATCCCAACCACGTCCAAGCCAGCCTCGACGAAGACCCCGAAGCCCAGCAAGACGCCGAAGAAGACCAAGGCCGCGAAGACCCCAAAACCGACCAAAAAGGAGTCGCGCAGCATGGAGTACGGCTTCGACGAACTTGACGAGGACAACTAAGTGGAGATAGTGCATAGGGATTGACTATTCCTTTCGCAGTGTGTAGTTTTTGAGGATAAGGTAATAAACGTGGTACGTATTTGTGATTTCTAGTACGGTGACCCGGCCCAGTACTCACGAACAGCTCCATTGACTACTCATTGAATCTCGAAGTACCAACAACTCAAAGACAAGTACAGTACAGTACAGTAATGTCCGCGGCACGCTACTGGTCTGTTGACGAGCTCGTTAGCACGGGCTCTGATTTGCTACGAGGCACGCTGCTGGTACTAGCAAGTGCCGCACCGAGGGTCTATCTTGAGATTATCTGTAACAGTTCGCCTCGCTCTCTGACTTTGGTCGCTGCATTGGGCTTGTTCCCCGACACCAGCTGGTCAACCTCAGACCCGAAACAGAGACACCTCTATATAAGATTTTTTGTTGGTAAGATTTCCAGGTAGTCCAAACATCAACTAGCAACTGGCTGAATCACACACGCAAGTGTGAGAGAAATCTCATCGAGAGAGCAAATCCCCTATGCGTATGCAACGACATCGTTCTTCTCCCTTGTCTTCTGTAGTGCTCGCCTGTTAGGTATCACCTCTGTACAAGCGACAGTAAGAGTCTACCTGTCCTGGTCAGGACACGTATTATAACCACATTATTCAACGGTTTGTCCTATTTAGGACAAAAACTTTCTTTGGATCCATCAGATCGGACAACCTGATTTTGACGTGAGCACTTGATTCTCAGCGAACCTATCAACGAATCACGTCCACATCAGCACATTTCCTTGCATTTTAGAGCCTAAGAAGTCACTGAAGTCCATCCACCGTAACCTCCACTCAGTTCCTTCTCTGGATAGAGCTCAGTTGTTGTACCTTTGGCAGGTTTCTGCATGACTTCGAGGTCTGAGAGCTTTGCTGCCTCAACATTTCGCTGACATGCGAATTTTGAGTAACCTAAAGGATTAGAATGCTCGCGGACCACCCTAGATGCCAGAGCATAGTCTCTTTGTCTGCCCTCCTGAGCTTCGTGTCCTACTGGCGAGATCCGAAGCAGTTCACGCTGCACAGCGCGCACTCTCCAATTTGTGCGCTTCCTGTCGCACTCACTCCCTGATTCAGAACACGCAAATGATGACGACGCTCTTCAGTGCATTCGCTGCTGCCTTCACGCTGATCGCTGGGAATGCGGACGCCCACAGCAAAATGACGCTTTCCAATCCGACGTGCACCAGCAAATCCTGCACCAACGCCTTCTCGGGCACTACCAACGGCCCCAGCGCACTGACTGTGCCCGCGGTCATGCCGTTCAAGTTCTACGCGGAAGCCAACAGGAAGACGTACACGACCGCGTTCAATGCGCAGACCTAGTACAAGTCGCTCCTGGACTTGGTGTACGCGACCCAGATGCTCCAAAGCGGCGCTTCCCGAAATGCGGCTTCTCGCTCGCGAACGGCACTGCGCAGCTACTACCCGACGCTGTAGAGTGGACCAAGCTGCCGTTGTCGCACCACGGTCCCTGTGAGGTCTGGTGCGACAACGTGCTCGCGTTCAGCGACGAGAACTGTGCGATCAAGTACCTGACGCGCCAGCGAGCTTCCCGTACGACAACTCCAAGTGCACTGGTGCGAACATGCTGACGTCAGTCTGGATGGCGCTGCACCTTTCAGAGTGGCAGGCGTACCTGTATTGTGCTTCGTTCATCCTTGAGGCTGGCAACAGCTCGAGCACAGCTTCAGCCTCGAGCTTGGACTCAGCTGTGGGGTGTGAGTCTGGTTCTGATTTGGCTTCAGCCGCAACGTTCCCGCCCTCAGCTGTAGGAGTCTCAACTTCGGAGTCTGTTTTCGTTGTTGGCGAAGCGAATGCGGAGGAAAAGCCACCGTCCCCCCATCACCGACTCGCCGCCTCCACTTCCTGCCTCGCCATCACTCGTCGACGCCCGCAACCGCGTCCAGCTCTGCGTCTGCACCGGTAGACTCCAAGCCAACCAAAGCCAACGCGAAGTGCAAGGTGTAGTAGACATCCAGAAAAGGCCGTACTGGCAGCTCATCGAGCGATGCGGTTGCCCAGGACCGTAGCTGGCTGACTGGTTCAGCCCTTATCTTCGTAGCCTCGACGCCATACGGATGAATACGAGGAAGCGTCAACAGAGAGAGTAAACATGGAGGTTTTCCATTGTGCACAAGTTGTGGCGTGCCCTTTCGAGAACATGCCTGTTTCTGCCTAGTGAGCGCGAGCTTTCCATACACACTCAACTCAATAGTGCCGTCACGAGCCTCCTGTGCTTGCATTCCATGTGGGATATTGCACGATCGTGGAGCCAAAGCGAGACGCAACGTGCACGCAGGATCATCGCCTGAATATCGGTACAATGCCCCATATTAGGTGCAAAATTATCTGCGACTATTCGACAGATATCAGAATAGGATATATACCCTCTATGTGCTGGCATGAGCACTTGTGCACGATCATCCACTATCGATCGTGTGGAGCGCAATGACACCCAGATGGATTCCGTGAAGCGACAGGCTTTGCCTTTCAATCGCGATCGATCACCACAATGCACTTCTTTGGGCTGCCAGAGGCTCTGGTAGGAGCCTAGTCTCCTTCCGAGCCCCAGAGTGCAAACCACAAGGTCGACTAGCAGTATCAGTGGCAGAAGAAGACGTTCATTTGTGAATTTGCTTCCTCCCGCAGAGCTTCACTCATTATCCAGCCTCACTTGCAACCAGCTTTCAATCACCATGCACGCTGCCCAGATCATCGCTCTCACCATTGCGCTCCTTGCCGCCTCTGCTGATGCCCACAGCAAGATGATCCTGCCGGCGCCAACGTGGGACCCGGCGTGGGGAACCAACTCGCCATCGGGAACCATCGACGGCCCCAGCACGCTCACCGTGCCGACTGGGATGTCGTTTTCGACCGATCCGGCTTCCAACACGAAGGCGTACACGGCTGCGTTCGAGGCTCAGACCAAGTACACGTCGCTCCTGGATTTGGTGCAGGCGACCCAGGTGCTCGCGAGTGGTGCGTCCCAGGAATGCGGCTTCTCGCTCGCGAACGGCACGGCGCAGCCACTACCTGCCGAGGTCGAGTGGGATCAACTGCCGTCGTCCCACGAAGGCCCGTGTGAGGTCTGGTGCGACGATGTGCTTGCGTTCAGTGACGAGAATTGCGCGATTAACTACCCTGATAGCCCCGCGAAGCTTCCGTACGACAGCTCCAAGTGCACTGGCGCGAGCATGCTGACGTCGGTCTGGCTGGCGCTGCACGTGCCGACCTGGCAAGTGTACTTCAACTGCGCTCCACTCTCCGGAGCCACTGCTGCCGTCAGCTCAGGATCGAGCGACGACGCGTCGTCGACGGAAGCAGCTGCTGAGACATCGAGCGCGTCTCTGGAGTCCGACGGTGAAGACGCCACGTTGTCTTCTGCGGATTTGGATGCTGCCGAGGCGACCGCCACCTCTGCGTCGTACTCTGACGCGAGTGATGAGATCTCGTACACGGACGCGAGTGAGGAGAGCTCGTCTTCGTCGTCGACTTCGACCACCCCAACGCCAACCTCCACCACTACGACGGGCTCGTCATCCTCGAGCAGCTCCAGCACGCCGACGCCAACCTCAACCACGACCAAGTGTAAGGCGAAGACCACCACTCGCCGCCGCAACTAAGATGAAAAGCCCTCCGCATCTTGTGGATGGTATCGCTCGTCCAGTTGTGTTAGCATCAGCTCTGAACCACTACGCAAGCTAAACGAGAATATGATGTTCCTATCAACTATAGAAATCGCAATGAAAATCGGGCTTTCAATGAAAATGGTAATACATTCGGGGAGTTGCTTGGCACACACTAAAGATGTTCAGCATCTTTCGACCTCCACCCACAACTGTATCCCTGGGTGTAGCTTCGAGTCAAAGTCCAGGGCTCAGTCAGTGCCTTGGTCAACTAGGATCTGCCCTTCGATCTAGTATCTTCTGTGTTGTGACTGAGCTTCTCTTTTCCTACATCAAGTGTTTGGTTTGCAGCAAGACAGAAAGAGAAAAGAGCTTCATTACGCTACTCGAAACATGAAAATGGACGCAACGAATCCACAGCGTATCACCGATGTAGGAATGGAGTACGACGCAACAGTAGAAGGGGCTGTCTTAACAAGTAACGTAATGTACTCTGGGCTTAGTTGAGATCGTCGAAGCCGTAGTCCGCGCTGCGTGACTCCTTCGTTGGCTTTGGGGTCTTAGCGGCCTTGGTCGGCTTTGGCGTCTTAGAGGTTTTGGTCGGCTTCGGGGTCTTGGTAGCCTTGGTTGCGGTCGGGGCCTTGGTCGTGGTCGCTGGCGTCTTCGTGGTAGTAGCAGGCGTCTTCGTGGTAGTAGCAGGAGTCTTGGTAGTGGTGGCAGGAGTCTTGGTAGTGGTGGCAGGCGTCTTGGTAGTCGTAGCAGGCGTCTTCGTGGTAGTAGCTGGTGTCTTCGTGGTAGTAGCTGGTGTCTTCGTGGTGGTCGTCGGCGTCACAGTCGGCGAAGTGGTGGTGGTCGCCACGAGAGGCGCACAGTTGAGGTATACCTGCCACGTGGACGAGTGCAGCGCCAACCAGTAGAACTTGAGCATGCTCGCGCCCGCGCACTTGGACTTGTCGTACGGGAGCTTGGCCGGGGCCGTCGTGTAGTCGGCGGCGCAGTTGTCGTCCTGGAACGCCAACGTGGAATCGCACCAGACCTCGCAAGGACCCTGGTGCGAAGCCGTAAAGCCCTCAGTGGAGCTGTGCGACCACTCAACGTACGTCGCAGGCAGCGCCTGCTTGGTGCCCGTGGCGCTCGTGATGCCGCATTCCTTCGTGGCACCGCTGATGAAGACGGCCTTGGCGTCCACGAGCGCGCGCATGGACGTGTACGTGCTAGCCTTGAGCGCCGCCGTGAACGCCTTGGTGTTGGACGCTGGGTCCGACGTGAAGGACATGCCCGAGGGTGCTGTGAGCGTCGATGGGCCGTCAATCGTGGCGCAGAACTGCGTCGGGTCGCTACTGGTCGTGAACGTGGCCGCTGGCGCCGACAGGTACCCGTGGGCCTCGACATTGGCGGCTGTGAGAATGGCGGCAAAGGACGCGAGCTGAGCGGTCTTCATGGGCGAGAGCATGATGCTTGGAAGAGGATGTGATTCTTGGAGTGGAAAGGTGCGCTGAAGCAGGGAGATTGGAGAATGAATGAGTCCTCATCCATTGAGCTCTCGGAGCGGAGTGGAGCTCTTGGACCTGGGTTTTGGCGTTGGAACGCAGTGGTAGCCCGGGCTTGGATCGTAGAGGCACGCGGTTGTGCGTTGGAGAGATGCAAAATGAGCCGCCAGGACTGGACTGTCCTCCCAGGTGATTCTTCGGAATAAGGAACCGTTCCTGAGCATTCTTCGGGTCTATGGTTTGTTGTTCACTGTGCTAATAATCCAATGGTGCCGTGTTGTCTTCAAGCTAAGAGCCGCTCGTTCAAAGAATTCCAGCAGCAGCATGAAGCTCTTGATTGCTCAGAGTGTCTGGATGTCCATCTAGGAATGACTGTGTAACTTCTGTAGTGCTTCGCTGATACTGTGCCGGTGGACTGTGTCTGGATTGCATGCTGCATTTCCATCGCAGTAAACAATTCAGTTGAACGACCACAGAGCTGTCGTCCGATCGCAAACTTGTTGCATTCATGTACCAGATGGTGTAGCAGAAGTAGGTCGTTTTCACCACGTTGGCTCTAGCTTCACTTGGAACGCGGCAACTTGGCGCTCGTTTCGCATTCTTCTACGATCTCTCGCATGCGCTGGTCTGTCACGACTGTACTGTATTTACAAATCGCTACAGTCACGGCTGGCTACGTTGACGCCAGCTTCAGTGAAGCTCGACGAAGCTGTCTGGTGCTAAGCACCTTCGCTGGCTCTGGCCGCTTGAGTGATTACCTGAGTTTCCTCTATTCAAGGATGTGGCCTCTGGCTGCTGCTGTTTCACTAGGTGAAAACGAGGCAAGCAAATACTCTCAAGCAACCGGAGAGTGCACCAGAAGCTCCATGTTCTCGTGCATTAGGGCGTGGTGGCGGACCACGCATGCAAGTCGGTTTTTCTAAGTGCGTCGTCCAATTCTTATCTCAGTACAAAAATACTTTCCTCACTTAAATCAATCTTTAGAAACACTTTCTAAAAACTGATTTAAGTGAGGAAAATATTTTTGTACTGAGATAAGAATAGAAGGATGGCATTCTGTTACAGCTGTACTGCACCCACTCTATCCAACAGACTGCCCTATTCAGGACATGCTGTATTTTTAGGAGAATGTCCTATTTATAAAGAACGGGCTTATTAGAGAAGACTGAATACTCGGAGCCAGCTTACGTGACATCGACATTGGACAAAGCCGAGTGCTTGCAGGGTAGATGGCTTTCCGGAACTCCGTCTTTCGTTCTAAAGCAAAGCCTTTATTGTGTTTGCCGCAAGTTGCCGTCTGCTCCGCACCACCCGCAACAAACAAATCCACACCACCGCGATGCTCGAGCATTTGTCCAACACACACATAACACAGCATACTGTATCAGCCTTTGTTCATCATCAAACAGATAGTATCTATTCAGGCAATCCATTCGATAAACAATTTAGCATCCTCATCATCTATGTATTCACAGTCACGTCAGGATGAGCGCTACATATAGTTTCCACATCTCTCTTTCTCTCGTCTCTAGATGTGACTGTCCTCCTGCTTGCGGATCTCATGACGGCCGTCATCTTTCTTGCGGATCTCATGACGGCCGTCGTCTTTCTTGCGGATGAGCATGCGCGAGGTCTTGGCCGTGCACTTCTTCTTGGTCGGCGACGGGGCCGAGGTCGATGGGGCCGTGGTTGGAGCCTTGGTGGTAGCCGCTGGGGTCGATGGCGCCTTGGTGGTCGCCGCTGGGGCTGGCGATGGGTACTCGTCATCGTACTCGTCCGCGTCCGACGCCACAGGGGTCTTCGTCGTAGCCGCTGGAGTCTTTGTCGTGGCCGCTGGAGTCTTGGTCGTAGCCGATGGGGTCTTCGTCGTGGTCGCTGGGGTCTTGGTCGTGGCGGCAGGGGTCGAGCTGCTCGAGCCGCCCGACGTAGCGCCGCTCAGACCGACGCAGTCGAGGTAGATCTGCCACTCGTTGCCGTGCATGGCGATCCAGTAGGTGTGCAGCTGCTTGGCGCCCTTGCACTTGGCAGCGTCGATCGGGATGATCGCGGCCTTGTCCTTGACGTTGTACGTCTCGTCGCAGTGCATATCCTGCTGCACCATGACGTCGTCACACCAGGTCTCACACGGACCCGGGTGCACGAAGCCCTCGCCAGTACCTTCAAAGTTGCGGCCGTAGATAATCGAGGTGCCTTCGAGCGGCTCGCTCGTTTTGCTCGGGTCTGTCCAGCCGCACTTGGCATCGGCGGCCGAGTAGATCACCTTCTGGTTCTTCTCCACGAGCGTCTTGAGGTTCGGGTGGCGCGTGTCGTTCTTGAAGTTCTTGACAAAGTTCTCCATGTTGATCGATGGTGCCGTGTTGAACGCGAAGCCTGGGTAGATGGCGTCGCCCATCATCGTGCCCGTGTACGACGTGATGTCGATGCCCGACTGGAAGGATGGCTTGGGCTTCACGAGGAAGCCATGTCCCTGCACCTGCGTGGCGCCGAGCGTGATGGCCGCGACGACCGCGGTGGTGAATGCACAGGAGACCATTGTTCTGACAGCGGCTGGCTTTGAGCTTTACGAGTGCGAGTGGAGGCACAAATCGGAGAGTGAGTCACGGATGAACAGACACCGCACACAGAACCTCGTATACAAAGGCGAGGAGCTACGCGGTTGCCATCTGGTGGATTCCTGGCAGAGTTGCGTGAGGAACTGACTCGACCTCTTCAATGGAAGTGCATACCTTTTTAGTAAGATTGAAAGTACAAAGCAATGATTAAACTACCTTTTTATATGAAGGCTGGCCCTTCGATATTCGTCTACCTCTTTTCGGTGTCCTTCATTTCACTTCGCGGTAAACAGCTGGTGACTGATTATTCAGTCAGGCAATCTCCTGTCATCGCTCAAGTGCGTCGCTACATATTGACTGGGAACGCGCCTCTGCACCTGCTGTTTCCGTCCCAGTACGACCTTTACATTGATGTGTGAAGGTGATTCTGAGGCTGAGCATCTTTACGAAGGTGTGAGGCAAACGTCTGTGATCCCAGCCAAGTGGCCCAAATGTTCACAGCCATCGATCTCAACCTCCAGCTGACAGAGGTAGTCGCTCACTAGCACTCCGTGCATGCACGTGTGAACTGTACGGTTGTACTGCACGTAGAGGATTTATACACCTTCCAACGGTTTGAATCCTTCACTGGTATCAACTTCGATTGAGGAGACCTTACGTACGGGTTGTGTGCGCTGCCTGTGATCAGATTCGGTGCTGACTACTGTTTACAGCGTGGTATTATGGCTGCCGTAGACAATTAATAGCCATCGAAAGAGCCAGGAGCTTCGTTTCCTTCGACTGTGAAGTCACAGCAACTTTTCGCCTGAACAGCTCCGCTCAAGACAAGTTCTCGCATTCCGTCCGGACGGCGTGGGCCGCTGAATGTATACAGTGTCATGCACATCATCAAGAAGCACACGCACATGATACTGACAACTTCGATAGAATAAAGACACTGGCACAACAGAAGGAGATTCGGATACAATTCGGTGCGCGTGCGTGATGGTTCGGCAGAACGACGAGCTGGTCGACTGCGCTGTCGTGTTGACCTCTGTAGCGTTAGCGAAAGCTTCGGTGATCCAGTCAGTGTCAAGAAAACGCTGCAAACACGGCTAAGAACTCCTTGCTAGTCGCCTTACGGTTAGAACAACAATAATTAACTTCAAGTTGGAAGCCCGACTGAGCGAGCTTTCCTCCACAAACACCAAATCGCTCTGTGCTGAAGCTCCGACGTCAGTGCAGCGCGTTCATCTCCCGACAGTAGTGGTATTCGATTTTACTTTGCCGGAGGTCAACTTGGGATTTATCGGTGCAGGGAGAGGCAGGCTCCGCATGATTGTCTCCTGTTGAACCAAAGAGGAAAGAAGGGGAAATCATCGTCCTCAGCCTTAGCATAGCCAGGAAGCAACGCGAACTGGAGGCGCCTCTTCCCTCCCCGCCGAGCATGCGTTACAGTATGCATGTATCACTGAAACTTCACATCGAGTTGATGGAGTTGACGCCTTCGCACCGGCTCCGAAATATCTGGGGCCAACTGAGTCGACACAGATGACTCCGTTGATCCCTACATACCGTAGACGTCAAACAGCACTACCCATCGTGGTTTCGGCGTCCAAGAAGTGCTACACACAGGGAGACCACACCAGCTCGACAGACTTTTTAGCCGCTTTTTGCAAACTTCATCCACTGAGGTACTTGTCTATTGTGACATCTACGGTAGGATGATCCCTTGAATCGCAAATAATTATCTCTATTCAAGGGATTTCATCCTATCCGGGATGAAATAGATGACAAGCTATTTTAGTGCTGTACTCTCTCGATTCTATGGTTATCCTATTTCGGATACACGATCCTTCCCTAACACTAGCTGCGCACAAAGTTCCGAGCTGATCAGATCGGTCAGCCCGTGCATTAACGGAGTGTGTCAAAGCAATGGGCTTCGTGAGCTCAGTGCCGCACTTAACTACGCCATACTCAAGTATGTTTGAGTGTGCACCACGTTTGGCAGTGTCCTCTTCATCGAGTAGCTCCAACTACAACTTCTGCCACGACCAAGGCGCAAGAAGGTGATGACCACCACTCGGTGCAACTCACGGTGTCGCTCGAGGTTCATCACTTCGATGTGTGTAGTTGATGATTTAACTTGTACTTCTCATTTCAGTACTACAACAACGGAAAGAGAGTGCACTTCACTCGCGATACAGGGTTCGATCTCAGTTCAGTTTAAGGGTGAGGTATATTAGGTTACACGTGAATGAGCAGGTTCGATCTGACAAGCCAATCAAGAAGCCCGTCCGGCCTGTGCATTGCCGTTCTCTCTGGTGATACTGCTAGTTGATCATGGTTTCTGGGATATTGATGGTCGTGCCAAGTCGCTCAACACCACACTCACCGCTTAGATGTCCTCGTTGAGCTCGTCAAAGATGTAGTCCATGCTGCGCGACTCCTTCTTCTTCGTTGGCTTTGGGGTTTTGGTCGCCTTGAACTTCTTTGAGGTCTTGGTTGGCTTTGTGCTCTTTGAGGAGACTGGCTTTGGCGTATTCGCCACCTCAAGGTCGTCGCAGTCGTCGGCGGCGTCAGCTCCAACCTCTGGCTGGGTGGTTGAGGTCGAAGTTGGAGTCTTGCTTGAGGTCACGACTGGGGAAGAGGTAGTGGTGCTGTTCGACGAGCCCGAGCCGCCCTCCAGTAGCACGCAGTTGAGGTACACTTGCCACGATGGCGTGATCTGAGATCACGATCAAGTACTACATCCAGACGTCGCATCCTGGGTACTTGGAGATGTACATCGTCAAGCCAAGGCCGACACCAGCGACAAGATCACGTACGAACAAG
>JAASGT010000077.1:0-54944 GCA_023334315.1 Globisporangium alternatum
AGGCTTCGGGTTGCTCCTCTTTCGTGAGCGCTCGCCAAATAATACCTTTACTTTTCGATACCTCTTTGACTATGTCGCCTTTATCATTTTATATTCCACACGTGCAATTTTCTTTTGCACTATTGAGAATGGTGAGTGTAAAACATAAAATTTGACTTTGGTCACTTCATTTCTGCCTTTGATGATGTCCCCCGCTGTAGACACCGCATCCCATTTGCTACCAAAAAGGACCGATCAAATCACTCGCAATGACGACAGACGCGACGCCGGCGCTCGCCATGTGCATCGAGTGCGAAGACACGGAGGCGGGCGTGCGCTGCGCGGACTGTGATGACTTGTACTGCGTACTCTGCTTCGACGCGCAGCACCGCGCGGGTTCGCGGCTGCAGCACAGCAAGACGCTGCTGCACGCGTCGTCCGCGAACGCGCAGACGCTCGCGTCGCTCCAGTCCGCAGTGTCGCCGCCGCCTGCGCCAGTGGCCGCGTCCGTAGCAGTAGTGACAGTGTCAGGAGAAGAAGCGTTTGTGTCTTCTGCAGAGCCAGTGGCTGCCGCCACTAAGCCAGACGCGCAACCGCCTGCAGCTGCTGGCGTCACGCCCGCTGCTGCTAATGAGGACGATGATGACGCGACCATAGACGCCACCAAGAGCGAGAGCGAGAGCGACGACGAAGATATGCCGCTGATCGACGACGAGTCGGCGCTCATGCGTGACGCGGCGTTCATCCCGATGCGCCTGAACGACGACGAGCGCTCGCTCTTTAACCTGCTGGACGCGTCGCTGAACGTGAGCGAGTACACGGACAAGGTGGACGTGCTGTCGTACCGCTCGCAGGCCAAGCGCGTGATCCAAGAGCTGCATGAAACGTTCAGCATCATCTCGGGCATGCTCGTGGCCAACGACTTCCGCAAGGGCAAGCGCCTCGTGCAGGATCGCAAGTTCGACGAGAACGAGGACTTTTTCCGCCAGGTCTTTGAGATCGGCCGCCGCTACAAGATCATGAACCCAGGTGCGCCTTTGTATTCATGATTATTTATCATAGTCCGTCATTGGTATCTCACGAAAGCCTTGTGGGTGTAATATCAACAGAGCGCATGCGCAACAACTACGGGAAGATGATCTACCTGCTGCAGGACGCCAACCTGCGCGAGATCAAGAGCTTCCTGGGCTTCTCGTGCGTGAGGCCGATCCGCACGGTTGCGTCGTTCCTTAAGGAGCGCCATGCGATGCGACTGCTCAAGGACTCGCGCTGCTACGTCGCGACAACCGTGGCCTCGGGGCTCGCGGACGAGGACCCGGGCGCTCTGACCAACTTTGCGCGCGACAAACAGCGCGCAATCGACGAGCTCGTGCGCGACTACGCATCGGCATCGCTCTCGGCCGACGACATCCGCTTGAGCCTCGCGTCGATCGCCGACAGCCAGAGCTACTTGGCGTCGAATCGCTCGCCCATCGTACGCATGATCGACTACCTCCAGGAGTTCTTCAAGCCCGAGCAGATCGAGCCGAACTGCAGCCTCGAGATCCGCGCGGGCAAGAATGGCGCGCGCCTGAGCCACTCGCACGCGAGCCAGTATGAGTACGTGCTGCAGTCGCTGCTACTTTGGAAGAACCTCACGACGGCCATGCTGCGCCTCTGGTGGGCCGTCGAAGAGGACCTGCTCAGCGGCAGTATGTACCGCCTCCGCGACACAGGCCAGGGCCTCAACCGCGTGCAGCACGCACCCAAGACGTCGCGCCTCGTGCACGCGATCCTGCACCAGACAATGAAGCTGCGCGATCGCTGGGTCGGCTCGTCGGTCGTGCACCTAGGCGACCACAACGTGCCGAATGCGCTCATGTTTATCGACAAGTACACGCAGATCTCGCGCATCCTGAGCCCGATCGTGAACACGATCAAGGAGATCCCGGCCCTCGCGAGCCACCCGGACACGCGCGCGTACATCGACGACACGTTTGGCGGCTCACGCGCACTGCAGCGCACGATCCTGCTGGACTTTTTCAAGCACGGCTTTGATGGCAGCGGCGCCGACAACTTCTTCGACGCCGGCTCGTGCATCGACGGTCGCCTCACGAGCGCCTGGAACTGGTGCTCCAAGATCGAGAAGAAGCCGTTCTTTCACGTCTTCCTCATGGCGGGCTTCGTGGGCTTTGACGGCCATTTTGAAAAGTAGGAACAGACACTGAAGTGAGAATTAGGGAGAGAAGAATGCATGGATAGATGATGATGAAGATGAGGTCAATACTACTGGTTGGCTTGGCCTGGGGATTTTCTATTGGAGGTGTGGTGTGTGGAGTGCTGTTGTTAATTACTTGAGCAGCTTCGGGAAGGCGACGAACGAGCGCGAGTTGTCGATCGTCTCGCCCATGGGAGAAGTGGTAGAAGACGCTGACTGGAGCATCATGGTCGCCTGTGCGAACGAGCGCTGGGCTTGAGGCACAGCCAGGTAGTCGAGGATCTTGGTCGTGGACTCGGGCACCACTGGCTGCAGCAGGATGGCTGAGGTATGACAGAAAGTAGATGAGATTTAGGATTTTGAGACCTGACGTTAGGAGAAATCAGATAAGAACAAGAGCGTACCACTCATGCGCACGGCGTCGATGGTGATGTAGAGCACCGTGTCGAGACGCGTCTGGAGCTCCTGGTGCTTGTGTGAAGACGCGTCCAGGCCGCGCAGCTTCTTAGCGAGCACCCACGGCTCGTTCTCCGAAAAATACCTACACAAGAGATGTCAAAAATCAGTATGAGTGACAGACACAACACATGAGCTCAACACAAAGAGCACAAACGTACTTGTTGACGTCGTGCAGGAAGAAGACGACTTCCTTGAGCCCAGTGCTGAAGTCCGGCGCTTCAAAGTGCTTATCGACCTTTGCACCGAGGCTCTGGCCCTGCGCGATGAGCGCTTTGTCGTCTTCGTTCAACTGTGTCGGCTGATTTGGCATCACGCCGTTAAGCAGGAACGACTTGCCCGTGCTGCGCGAGACCAAGTTGCCGAGCGTGTCGGCCAGCTCGCTGTTCACGCGGTCCTCCAGCAGACTCACGTTGAAGTCGCCGTCGTCGTTCAGCACACCCTCGCGCAGCAAAAAGTAGCGTACAAAGTCTGTGCTGTACTTGCGCAGCATCTCGTGCGGGTCCACGACGTTGCCCAGGCTCTTGGACATCTTGACGTTATCCACCGTCCAGTGCGCGTGTGCCACTATGCGCTTGGGCAGCGGCAGCCCCGCTGCCATGAGGAACGCCGGCCAGTAGATCGCGTGGAACTTGAGGATGTCCTTGCCCACGATGTGGTAGTCGGCGGGCCACGTCGCGCTCGTGTCCCCCGGGTACCCAGATACCGTGAGGTAGTTGGTGAGCGCGTCGAGCCAGACGTAGACGCAGTGGCTGTCATCGCCTGGCACTGGGATCGCCCACTGAATCTTCTCGCTCAGGCGTGACACTGACACGTCACGCAGTCCGGCGGTGATCGCGGCCCGCACTTCGTTGTGGCGAGTGCGCGGCACGACCACGTCCGGGTCGCTGTCGAGCCACGCAAGTAGCTGGTCCTGGAACGCCGAAAGCCGGAACTTGTAGTTCTCTTCGCGCACCTTCTCGACCGTGTGGCCGCTCTCCTTGGAGACCTTGAGTGTGCGGCCCTGCGCGTCCGTCCGGTCCTCCACCTGGGTCTCGGTCAGGAACGACTCGTCCGACTTGCAGTACCACGCCTCGTGCTCGCCCAGGTAGATGTGCCCGTTCTGCTCGATGCGGCGCCAGAGCGCGTGCACGGCCTCGTGGTGGTCGCCGTCACTCGTGCGAATAAAGCGGCTGTAGTCCACGTTGCACTGCTGGAAGATGGCGTCGAAGCGGCTCGAGACGTCGTCGCAGAAGCGCTTGTAGTCGGTCGTACCCGAGAGCTCGGCCGCCTCCTGCACCTTGAGCCCGTGCTCGTCCGTGCCCGTGGAGAACACAACCGCACAGTCCTTGACCTTGAACCAGCGCGCAAGCGCGTCCGCGAGCACGGCTGAGTGCACGTGACCGATGTGCGGCGACGCGTTCACGTAGAAGATTGGCGTCGTGATGAGCACATTGCACTTCGCGTCGCTCGCGCTGTCAATGGCACTGCTGCTAGCATTGCGACGCCCATCATAGGCTGCTGTTGAGGATGAAGAGGACTGCAATGGGAAGCAGGCAACAGGAGCAGGAGATGCGCGTCGGCAGTGGCGCGAGGCTGAGCGTAGCCGCCGCAGCACGAGCATCTTCGTTGTTGTTGCCTGTCAGAACTCTTGTGGTGGATATTTGCAGTGGCGCGGTCACGTAAGTGCGAACTGTACCGGTATTTTTGCTGTTGTCTTGACTTGTCGTTTGTAACAAATTTACTGAGATATATTCCATTGATGAACCGGTTTTGTTGGTATATCGTCTGTAACATATTAATAATTTTTTAGAGTTTTGTTGATCTAATTTAGGAACGTCAATTTGGTTTCTGCTGACGTAAACGCTCGCCCCATTTTACTGGTCGACCAAGTCGCACTCGTCATCAAAACGGTTCTCTCAGAGCACGTCACCATGCATCCACGAGTCTTGGAACTCTTTCGACACCCAACGGACGAGATAAGTGCCGTTAGGATCACAGTCGATGATCCTCCACTCGTCCCAAGACTCTTCAGTTACGGTGTAACCCGAAGGCATGATCGTGCTTGACGACGGCGATTTCGGAGTGGCGAGCTCGAGCACTGTGCTTGCAACTGAAGAACCCGAGTGGCTCTGAAACGACGGTCGCCATCGACTGTGAGCGTGGAGGCATGAAGCTTGATGTTTTGGGATCTGGGGCAGCGGAGCGACTGAAGCTTGTGAGCGGCAAAAAATAACTTGAAGAGTGAGAGCGGAAGAACAGCGAGCAGGAGCAGCAAGCGACGTCCAAGTTGAAGCGGTGGTCAAGCGCGAAGAGTCGCAGATTCAAAGAGACGCGGTTTGTTGCCTTTTATCCCTCGGATATTGAGTACTGGTTTTGCGATTGTTTATTTTTCTTCTGCAGGTAGCTGAAGGTATCAATGTACAAGATAAACATATGATATTTATAATAAAGAGATATGTTTTTTAGTTGAGTTAGAATTATTTACAAGAATAGACAATGTGGCGTACAAGCGGTCCATGCGGCTGGATCGCTCGGAATTTCAGCTCGGCTGATGTGGCTTCACTTTTGAAAAACCGCACCAGCCCCCAGCTGAGCTCAAACGCACGTCGCGTTCCTCCTCCTCCTCGCTCCATTTGATTCACATATCAACAGAACAGAACAGATTATGCAGTCAATACTACGGAGCCATGTAAAGCAAAGAACACGCAGGGAGCCTAAAGACACATAGCCATGCTGGGACTTCCGCATGCTATGGTCTTCGTCGCCCTCGCCGTCGCCAGCAACGCACTCTGGAACCGACGTTGTGGCGTCAGAGCTAGCTTCGTGAAGCGCTTTTTGCATGCCGAGCATGTTACACGAAGTCAGCAAGTTCTACGGTAGTTCAGCCTCAAACGTTCTGCTGTAGGCGCGTATTCTTCCGAGAACCTACCTTGATTTTCTCCTAAACTCCAGAACCAGCGTCGTAGAAATCTACAACCTTATCGAACGAACAAAGCTATTTCCATTGGATGGATCATATACTCTTAAATCTACCAACTGCCAGCATCTCAGTCCTACCTCGGCTACTGCGCCAGCACGACGCGCTTGCGGCGCTTCTTCTCGTTGGCTTTGGCCTCGAGCTCCTCCTGCTCGCGTACGGCGATCTTGCGCGCCGCTTTGTCCATCCAGCCGCCCGCGCGCGCCTGCCAGCCCTTCTCGCGCTGTCGCAGCACGTTCATCGCCTCCTTGCGGATGCTCAGCATGCGGTGCTGTGCGAGCGCACGGCGATTCTGCATCGCACTCTCGGACAGCGCGAGTTTGCGCTCGAAGGCATCGCGCTTTTGCTTCTCCTTGTCCTGTGCAATGGTCATGATCTTCTTGATCTCGGCCACGCGGTCCTCTTCCATCTTCTGCAGAAACGCGCGGTGCTCGTTCACCAGCACGGTGGTCAGCGAGCCTTCGTCGCGCGCCGCTTTCTGCATCTCGGCGAACTCGACCTCCTTCTTCTTGTGCAACGCCAGCAGCTCGAGCTCGCGCGCGTCGGCGCGCTTTCTGGTTTCCTCGCACTCGCGCTCGAGGATCTGCTGGAAGGCTTGGTTCTCCACGCCCATGGCCTCGCGCTTCTCGCGCTCGAACGCGTCAAAGTCGCGCTGTGTTTGATTGATCTTGATCACCATGTCTTCGTCGTGACGCAGCTGTTCGTTATGGAGCTCCTTGCCTTCTTCCACAAGCTTTATGCCGTCTAGACGCAGTTCCTTGCCGTAGAACCAGTCGTCGACCTCCAGTATCTTCTCGCTCATCTCGCCCAGCGTACTGCGCAACTGTGTCGCCTGGTCGCGGAAGACAGCGTAGCGCGCGTCGCGCGCCTGCCAGACCCAGCGCAGCGCGATGGCACGCGAGACCTCATTCAGCTGCAAGTGCCAGTGGATCGACGGGTCCTCCTCGTCCGAGTCCACGTGCGCCTGCTTGCCTTTGCGTGCCTTCTTCAAACGCATCTTCTTCGCGTACAGCTCCATCTCCTTCTGCGCGTGCTCGCGCGGGAAGATGCCGCCAAGTCGTTTGCGCGCCGCGAGCAGCCATTTCGAGATCACGCGCCCCTCGATCGACCCACGGCCGACCACGAGCGGCTCAAAGGCGACCTCCACTCCCTCGTCGTCTTCATCGGACGAGAACTCATCGTTGCGGAGCTTGCGGCCTGCTAATGGCGGCTGCTTGACGATGCGCGCGAGCCGCTTCTGCTGCAAAGCCGACATGCAGACGTTACAGAGCGTGAGGTACGTCGCGTGCTTGCGGAAGTAGGCCTTCCAGAGGTCTGCGTCCACCTCGTTCTCGCCAAACTCGCCCTCGAAGCCGTAGATGAGTCGGTCGATCGCTGACGGGTCCTGCGCCGTCGCGTCCTCGTTCGCCAGGTCCACGTGCATCGTGTAGCCGTTCTCCTCACTCTTCTGGCAGTTGAAGCACGCCGCCTGCTTGTTGTTGCCGATGATTCCGGCCACCAACTTCGAGAACACGCGACGTTTTCTTGCGCGCGCGAGCCAAAAGAGCGCGATGTCCCGTGACGCGCCCTCGACCGGGACGTTCGACCAGTTCCGCCGCATCTTCTCGAGATCGTCTTCCGAGTCAGACGAAACGTCGGACCGGTCCCCTTGTAGCCGTCGACCCTCGCCCATGTTCATGAGCTCGTGGTAGATGTCGCGCACGTACTCCGAGTTGGGGCGGCCGTCGTTGCCCTGGGTTGCTAACGTTCGCGGTGTGAAGAGCTCTACCAAGTGTTGCAGGATCCACGGCCGATTGCGGTCCATGAACCGGTGGCGGAAACGCTCCGAGTTGAGTGCCTGGAGCTCGAGCCGTTCGCGCTCCAGATCCTTCTGGCGACCGGCTCCGAGCGCGAGCTTGGCCGCGATCTCGTCGTCCAACGTGCCGTCGAGCTTCTTTTGCATCCAGACGCCCAAGCGATCGCCTATACGCATGCACACAGCCTCGAGTCCGCGTGCGAACATGGTAACGACGATCAGGATCACGAGTGTCACGGCGTCGCCGAAGAGGTTGTACTGGTAGCGCAGGAAGACGCTCGTGCCGTACATCGTGAGCAGGATACCCATGGCGTAGAGCGTGACGAGGAAGTAAAACTGCGACGAGACGCAGAGCAAGTCGAGGCTCTGGAACGCTGGGTGGATGCTCTCGTCTTTCGCACCGTCACGCATCTGCCACCGGTGGTCGCGCGTGGCGAAGCGGTGCTTCTGGTACGAAATGTACTCGTAGATCTTCCAGCCGTGCGCGAGCTCAAGCGTGTTGAGCTGGAAGACACCCATGACCAGGTTGCTCGGGATGATGAAGAGCGAGAAGAGCGAGTAGTAGAGCAAGTCAGTCTGCTTCACGCCGTAGAGCTCCGGCATGCGCGTGTCTTCGGCGAACACAACCTGGAACATGAGCAGCACAGGCGTGAGGAAGAGTTCGGTGAACACGGCGCAGTAGCCGGTCACGCCCTCAAGCACGGCCTCGACTCCCGCGGCCTGGTTGTCGATCTTCTCGCACACGCGACGCCACTCAGCCTCATCAAGTGCTTTCTGCTCGCGTGTGCGGCGTCTCCGCTTGCGTAGTCGCCGTGCGATCATAAGCTTCCACTTGGGCCACATGCCCCACAAGTGCCTTAGCAGCGGCGCAAAGTACAGCCGCTCCATGAGCAAGAAGCTCAGGTTCACGAAATAGAAGAGCGTGAAGCCGAGGAAGTCGGCCGAGCCCATGGCGATCATGCTCTCCGAGAGCGAGAGCACGACCACGAAGGGCATGACGAGCAGCTTCTCGAACAAAAAATTCTCGATTAAGATCTCCACGACGTTGCGTAGCACCTTGAAGACCACGAGGAACGCGTAGATGTTGCTCGTAAACATGGACGAGTAGGAGAACTCCCAGATGACGAGCAGCACGCACATGAACGAGAGCGTGAGCAGCATCAGGTTCGCCTGCTTCCATCTGCGCGGCTCCCAAAACTCGTTCTCCTCCTGCTCGCCTTCTTTATCATCAGCAATGTCGAACGGGTCGTCCGAGACTGTAGCCATCTCCTTGTACGCGTTGTCGTCGTACTGCGGGTCGAGCGTCTCGGGCACAAGCAGCCGCGCACCGAGCACCATGAGGTACACGCCGGCGACGACGAGACTGACGCCCACGCGACCTTTCTTGTACTTGGTCACGCGGTCTTGTGTGAGTGAGATCTGGTCGAGCCAGTCGCCCGCGACGCCCTCGAAGGACACAGAATTTGGGTTCGTGAGCGGTGCGCTGGACGAGAACGCGTACCACCAGACGTAGATAAACGCGCAAACCACGAGGATGGGGATGACGGCCAGTGCGATGCCGACGCAGGGGGGGTACGCGATGTTCTTGAGCAGGATCTTCATGCGAAACTTGGGCGGCTTCTTCATCTTGGTGAACATGCGGTTGATGATCCAGATGATCATCTATCATAGTACAACACAAGAGACAATCACAGTGTTAGCCTAGTCATCAAAATATCACTACGCATTCACTCATACAACGAACGTACGTACCCCTTGGATGATGCTCAGGAAGCCCACGAGCGTGAAAAATACGAGGTAGACGTCCACAGTGAACTGGAACAGGTTCATGAGCGCGAACCAGTCAAGCGGCTCCCAGGACACGAGCAGGTTGTAGTCCGAGGACGCGAGCTTCTTGGTACGTTTGCTGATAATACAAGGGTCGATGCCCTTCTTAGCCATCTTGGCGATGATGTCGCTCGACCGAGAGACCGTGCACAGTTGCCCAAAGTTCACCTCGGCCTCCACGAGGCGCTTCTTGCCGGGCGTCATCTGGTAGTACGTCAGGTTCAGGTACACCTCCTGTGGGACAGCGAGCTGCAGACCGGGGCTCTTGCCCACCTTGACGGCAATGAGGTTGTCCGTGCCCAGGAACGACTGGAACGTGTCCGAGCGCCCCCAGAGCGGGTTACTGCTCTCGGTTTGGCCCACAAAGTCGTCCGCGGACGCCGGGTCCTTGGTCATGTAGAAGAGCGTTGTGCCGGTGGAGGCCTCGTACCACCGGGGCTTCTCAGTACCGCCTTCGAGATTCTCCTCGTAGGTGCACGAGAGACTGATGCCTCGCTGCAGGGACTGGATGACGGAGTTCGAGCCTGAACTGCTCTCGATCGTGTAATCAATGACACACGTGTCGGCGTTCGGCACTGTCTTCTTCTTCCACGGGTACTGGTTCACCTCGACCGTCTCGTCGTAGCTCACGTAGTCGCAATCCGGATGGGATTCGAGCAGCTTTGCGATCCACATGTGCGAGTCAAAGCCACGGCAGGACGAGAAAAAGGGAAAGTAGGGCAACGCGATGAAATTGGAGCCGTCGAGCTTCTGCGTCCACCACGTGTCCGAGTACACGACGTTCTCGCGCGGGTCCAGAATTGGGTACAGTCCAAAGTACTCGGTGGGTGGAACCACAGGCTTATCGTTTGCCTTGGTTGTAGTATTGCTGCTACTGTCTACCAAGAGGAGGCCCAGTGTGTTCTGTAACTTGTTGCGGATGAAGCCGTGCTTGGCAGGGAGCATCGGGTCACCCACCATGATGTCCGACTCGCGGTCGATGAACACGCGCTCCTCCACGGCATACTCGTAGGTGAGCGTGCCTGGAATGCGTCTGTGGGACTCGGGTAGGTTGAGCGGCAGCATGAGGTCGCCATAGCTCTCTTGGGCGATCACGGCAAAGAACGCGTTCGTGGAAGGCGTCGTGGGCGCGTAGTCGGCGCGCGAGGGTGTGAACACTTCTAGGTCGAACCTGTCGTCTGTGAAGCCGTCTTCAAAGTCTTGCACATAGAGCCCGTGAAGCAGCTCGAGCGTGATCGTGAGCTCCGTGCGCTCCACGGCCGCGATGCTGAACTGCAGGTATCCATGTTTGTTGTCCGGGAAGCCTAGGTCCTGCGTCGTGTCCTCGAAGAACTGCGGCATCTCGCGTCGCTCGCAGGAACAGCAGCCTGGCAGCACGGTCTTGACGCTCGCGCCCGTTGCGTCTGTGGACAGCAGGCTGTGCTTCTCGCAGAGGAACGGCATCTTCTGGCAAAATTCTGCGTCGTCCTTCTTCTCCTTCATGCACGCGTCGTAGAGCTGCGTGGCCGTGCTGTTGTCGTTGTCCGGGTACGTGCACAGCGGGGGGATGTTATTTAAATCGCACTTGTACCGCGGCGGGCAGGGCTTGCAATTCATGTACACCGAGAGCTGGTAGTGGTCCTTGTACGTGATGTTGGTCGAGAGCTGCGTCGTGTTGATCGTGATTGTCGCGACCTCGAGCGGCTGCAGCACGATGCTGCCAATGCTCTTGTTCGTGCCCGAGAGCGCCCGGTAGTCCTCGGCACCACTGACCAGGCGCGGGTGCTTAGAGGGGATCGGCGTGAGCCGCTGCAGGATCTCGGAGCCAGTCTTGACGCAGTTGTAGATGTCCTCCGAGCCAATGGCCGACGTCGTGCCGTTGGGACACTTGAAGAGCTTCTGACACGCGCACATGTCGAGCCGCAGGATCTCGTTAGAAGTTGATGAGACATAGCCGACCACGTTGGGAGTCTCTTCACCAAAGTGCTCGACAATACTGATCGCGTAGTTGAGATCGTAGAGGAATGGGTCCACGCTTGTCAATGCCGAGGGCACCTGGTTCACCTGAGCCTGGTACTGAGGCAGCACAAGAGCCTTCAGTGCTGCGTATGATTGCACGCTCGTGGAATTCGTCCATGTGACCTGAAAACTCACGCCCGAGCCGTTGACCTGCTGGGTCAGGTCGGTGATTCCACCATTCGAAGTAGAGTTGAAGCGGCACACGCGCTTGGACAGGTGCACGGTCTTCCAGCCGTACAGGTTCGGGTCAAAGATCGTCGGATCGGCCACAGAGGGTGTGGACGTGCACTTCCAGAGCTGGAACACGCGCTGCACGACCTGGACCTGCGAAGCGCAGTCGCAGTCGTTGCGCCGGATGGCGAGCTCCACGTGACGCCACTTGTGGTCTCTTGCGCACTTGACATCGTGCTCCACGGCGCGGTTCACCACCACACGTTTGCTATCGCTGGCCCGTGTCGTCTGGTGGAAAATGGCTTCGAGGTCGTCGTCGATGCCGTTAAAGCAGCGCATGTCGTGCGCTGAGACGATCCGGATGTCGCCGTCGACAATGTACTTTGTGTAGCTCATACCCAGGAACGGGTCGGCCTCATCTCTTGTGAGCCGCCGACGCAAGGCATCGTTCGCGATGAGCCCCAGGTACGGATCCATCGTGCCCGTGGGGCAAAAGTACCCCGCGGGACAGACGCTCTGCTCCTTCTGGGACTCGGCCGTGCCCTCGGCGCAGAACTTGGTCGCGGGACAGAGCTGGTTGAGCTGGCCTCGTGGAGACTCGATGCTCAGGTCTGGAGTCGTCCCAGGGCCACAAACGTACCCACCAGGACAGTAGTGAGCGAAGGCCTTCTCAGCTGAGGTCTCTAGGTCGCAGACGTAGCCCTCGGGACAGGGTTGAGCCTGTGCGACGAACTCCTCAGAGGACGCTGAGGTCGCAGAGCAAAAGATGTCGGCCTCGCACGTGCCTGGGAACCACTGATCTCTGTAGAAGAAGCCCTGCGTGCAGTTGCGTGCGACGTCGTACATCTGCGAGAGCTGGAGGTCGAGCACAAGCGAGCCGCGGGCAAAGATGTTGGGTGGCGGATACTGGTCCACATCCCCATAGCCCTGGTGCGGAACACCGCTCTCGAGTTCGTACATGGGACCATGGAAATCTGCGAGCCGCTGGTAGAGCACCGAGCCTCGTGGCTGGAAGTTCTCGTAGCATTTTCCATCGCGAGACGGGAGAAAGTGCGGTCCACGTCCGAGGTCATCGATCCAGGGTTCCAGGAGGACACCGAAATAGTAGGCGTCTCCCTTATCGAGACACTCCGCGATGGACAAGTTCTCGAGCAGAGGCACAAAGACGTGCGGCAGGTCGTCGCTGGTACACGGATAGGTAATCCCATCGATGGGACAGACCATCCCAGGCGCGCACTTGATGCATTCTTCGACACCGCGGATCTCCCAGTTCTTGGACCACGTGCCCTGTGGACACGCGAGGCACGAGATCCCGTCGGCGTTCAAGCTTCCACGGTACGAGCCCGGGCCACACACCGTGGCCACGGCCGTACCATCGTTCTCGCAGCTTGTGCCCGGCGGGCACGGGATGCACGTCGTGGACTCGATCGTGGGTGCGTAGTAACCCGGAGCACAGTCCGCAGCCGAGACCGTGCCTTCCAGGTCCGCAAACTTGCCCACGTCGGTGGGTATGGGTGCCGCCGTCCCACTGGGGCAGATGAACCCCAGTGGACACAGTCCTGAGCCCTTGGGTGACGACGAGCCCAGTTCGCAGTAAAAGCCCTCGGTGCAATTCTGCGCGTACCTATAGTCTCCGACGTGCACTTCGTCGGCGACCACGCCTTTCAGACAGTACGTCCCAGGTTTGCACGGGTACGGCCTCAGGCGCGTGTCGTTCCTGAACCCATCGGATGTGGCCGTACCTTCGAGGCAGTAGAATCCTTTTGGACACAGACTGTTGGGCGACGATAGCCCGCGCTTGCTGCACACGTACCCAGCGGGACACAGTACCGGCATAAGTCGATTGAAGCCTGGGCAGATGAAGCCCACGGGACACATCGTGCAGTTGGCTTGCGCCACCATGGCGTTGAACTTCCCTGGCGGACACGAGATCGGCGCTGAGTGGCCGATCTGAGGACAGTACGTGCCCAATGGACATGGGATCCGAGTGCCGAAGGGACAGTAGAACCCGACGGCGCACTCGCCATAGCCCAGTGGACTGAGACTGCCCTCGGGACAGTACATACTCTCAAAGCATGGCTGCGGCGTCGTGAAGTTCTTCATCATCATGTCGCTCCCCGCAGTACCAGGGTGGCAGTAAGTGCCCTTTGGACAGGGCACGGGCCTCCGGAGCGCGAAACTGGTCGACGCGTAGTCAAAGTTTTCGTCCTGGGTCAGGTAATTGTCCGCATCAGCAAGCCTGAGGCAGGAGTCGTCGAGGCAGAAGCGGCCACGGATAGGCGCGAACACGGCCCCAGGGGCGAGTGGGAGCTTGCGCAGCTCCATCCAGAAGCGGCTCGGGTGCTTACTCACCTGGAGACCAAAGTCCGACGTCTCGTTGTTCCAGCAGCCACTACGTCTCGTACCAATTGCCGCCTGTAAGAACTCGCGATTGGGACGACGACGCAGCGTCACGGGACCTTCGCCCTCAGTAGCTGAGGCCACGAGGATGCCCGTGCGCGCCAGTGGCGAGCAAGTTGTGGAGATCGTGGCCGTGCCTTCGAGGCAGAAGTGGCCCTCAGGGCATGGCTGCTCGGCGTCTTCGATGCCTGTGACATCGCAGATGAACCCGGCGGGACACAGGCGAGGCACGTGCATGCCCATATGCGGACAGTGGTACCCGACGGGACACCGCAGACACGCCGCCTGGGTCACCTGAGGCTGGTACGTGCCTCGCGGACACAGAGTGAAGTTGCGATTGCCCTGTCCGGGGCAGAACGAGCCTCGAGGACACTTTGCGCTCTTGCCAGCGAGCGCCAGGGGGCAGTAGAACCCCGAAGGACACGAACCGAGGAACTCGAACACGACATGGGCGCTCGTGAAATCTTTTCCGTTGTTCGAGATCTCAACGAGCGCGTGTCGGCCGGCCTTAATGTGAGCATCACGACGGGAATTCTGGTACACCATCGCCTGTTTCACAATGCAGAGCAGCAGTTGGGAGGTCACGAAAGTCGCCTGGAAGGTCTGGAGCCCCATTCTGCATGTCAGCGACGTCGAATTGATGAAATTTGCGCCTTTCGCAAAAACTGCGAGCTCAGGGATATCGTAGGCACTCGACGGATAGATCGCTGAGAGCGTAGCATCCTGGTAATACAAAAAGTTGACACCGCTAAGCGTGAAGTCCTGGCGGTTGTTCGAAACCTCCAGTGAGACGAGGCGACTCCAATACTGCGGGTAGTAGTGCGCCTCGGGGAAGAGGTACACGCTGCCGTGACTCGGGTCGGGGAATGTGTTGCGGTGTTCAGACAGCGGCACGGACTGGAGGCCTCCGCTGAATTGCGACATCGGAGGCGACACGCACTTCATCAGCTTCGGGCTGACGTACTCCCCTGGGGAGACCACGAAGCCGAAGCGACACGACAGAAGCGTCGAGTTGACAAAGCCTGAGCCTTCAACGATCACGTTCGTCCCTGCGATGGATGCGGGACCAAACACGGGAGAGATGCGGCGGATGCCCTGCTCCACGTAGTAGAAGAACGGGAAGCCCGTGTCCAAGTAGTCTTGGTTATTCTGGGTCACGTGTAGTGCAAATACTCCCTGGATGTGCGGTGGCGCCATGCACCGGATCTCGTCAAAACTGATCCAGGTTGCGATCACCACGACCTCAGCGAACCGGCAGCGCGTTGCATCGGTTTTGCGAAAGGGACCGCCCGTGAGCGCGACGGAGAAGTTGCCCGTGACGGGCCCAAGCGAGGGCGTCACGGTCTCGATCACGAGCTCCTTGTCGAACGAAAAGATCTTGTTGCTGGTCGTGAAGCTCGCGTCACGAAGAGCTCCGTAGTTGGAGACCTCCAGGAACACGTCGCCTTCTTTGTGCGCAGCAGGCGAGATGCACGTCAAGTGCGTTGAGTTGATGAACCGCGCAGCCTGGACAATGTCCCCTTCTTCGTCCTCACCTCCTCCTCCTCCAAACCTGCAGCTCAGACTGGACGTGTTGGCAAAGTTGATGCCCACCACTACGACCTCGGTCTCGCCTCGCTGCGGTCCGTGGTCTGGGATGAGTTTGAGCACATCTGGAGTGAGGGAGTAGCGGAACACGACGCCACTGCTGGATAAATCCTGGTTGTTTGAAGACACTTCGAGCGCCACCTGGGCGCCCGTGAGCCCCGTTCCCTTTTGGAGACGCTTGACTGACGCACTCACACCACTTCCCAGTAGTGAACTTGAGGAGATGGTGAAGAGTGGCACGTCTCCGAAGCCGAACGGGAAGGTAATGAGCCACTGATAGTTCCAGTCGGTCACTGACACTTGTTGGCTAACTGTGACGCCGTCTAGGTTGGGCAGCAGTGAGAGCTCGTGCTCGAGCGTGGCTCTGTTCACACTCACTGGCATCAAAGAGGTCTGTGCACTCTTACAGTAATTCCCGAGCGTAAGTTCTGTACAGACTTCGCCGATCCCGAGCGCAAACGTCCCAGCAAGTGGGCTCAAGTTGGATGAGGACCGCAGGATATCGACCTTGAGTCCAGCTGGTGACGCCGAGGTCACTTGGATCGTCATGATGTTTGGAGATGTACTCGAGAGGTCACTGAAAAGGATGAACCACGTGAAGCCCAAGTCAGTTAAACTGGCAATTCGTTCGACCACCACGCTGCCTGTCCCTGGAATACTGGCGACGATCGCCTGCATTTCAAGCGCTGTGGCTGTCGAAGTGGCTGTCGAAGCCGCGGTTTTTCCGTTCCAATTGATCTGGAAAGTGATAATTGGCTGTACCAGTGCACTGTAGATCGAGAGCTTCTGGATCTCGTTGTGCGCGCCAGGCTTGAGCTGCTGGACGCTCACAGATGGTGAAGTGCCTATGAGCGTCTGCGTCGCGACTGTGAATAGCGGTGGCGTTGTCACCGCGTGACGCATGGACAGGAAGCCGATGTCCACCAAGACCTGGTTGGTCGTGCCAACTGGCGATTGCTTCACCACCTGAAGGTCGCCGATATTGGGCAGCGCTTCGAGAACCAGCTCAATGTCTTTCTCACCTTTACTGATGTCGATGAGCGCGCTCATCGTTCCACCGAAGCTCAACTGGATCGTACCACTCAGTCGCGGCGTCTCAAGTACGAGTAGCGTCACCTGTATCTTCGCATTCGAGCCCGTAAGCGTCAACGTGTCGTAGATCGGCTTAACGAGGTTCCCAGGATGCGCCAGGTTGAGCGGGAACGTGATTCTCCAGCTCATCCCACCGTTCAAAGTATCAGGACCCGAGCGAGTGACTTGGGCGCCGTCACCGTCGCCTGGGATCGACTTCATGAACTGCAGCGCATACTGAAGGTCCTCCGCTGACACGTTCCACGGCAGCGAAGGCGTGTGCACGCCCTCGTACTCAAGAATGAAGCTCCCACCGATCATTTGCGAGCCGCTCTGAAGCGTCTTCGACTCGACTTTTGCGCTAGCACCCGACAAGCTTTCGCTCTTAAGCGTTAGTTGTTCCACGTTGCCGGCGGACGTGGCGAATGTGATCGTGAAAATGACACCGCGACCTGGGAGCGAAGTGGACGTCGAGACTTGCGCTACCAGACTGGGCACTGGTAGGACGTCTCCAAGAGCTTGCTGAAGCTCGGCAGCGGAAGCCCTAAGTGTGAATTGACGCGAAGTCGACGTACTCGACGCGAAATAGAACACACCGTCTACAGTGTTTCCTTGCTGAACCTCGGAGACCACGACCCTAGGTACCGTTCCTTGGAGTGGCGAACCATCCGCCACCAATAGAGACACGTCGCCATCTGAAGGCAGAAAAGTGATGAGCCACGTCGCGCCTCCGTTGAAATCACGAGTCGAAGTGGAGGCCGTGACGTCTGTGATCGCGTTCAGCGCCTCAAGGGCGCTCTCAACCGCACTTGCACTGGCATCAACCGGTAGCGCCGACGTCGTTTCACTCCCGAAAGAGAGGCGGAAGGAGCCTGAAGGAGCTGTACCTGTACCTGGGGCGATCTCAACGACGGTCTGCTGCGCTTCGCAGCTTAACAACGGGAGGTTTCCCGCCCAGTCAAGAAACGCGATCGTCCACGGACCTCCTTGCGCCCCAGTTGCACCAATGCGACCGAAGAGAACGGGGTCAAATGCACTGATAACTGCTGCTGAAGTGGCGTCGAATGCAATGGACCGAGACGTTTTGCCCAACAGGCTGCACACAAACGCTCCGCTTGTTAGCGTAGTCGTGATCTGCTGCTGCTCGGACTTGGCACCTGGTGAGATTGTAGTGATGGTGACCAGACCAGTTCCGCCGCTCAGCTCGGTTTTGATTGCAGTGACGGCTCGCACGCGGTCGGGGAGTCCATCGAACGTGACGAGCCACTCGTAGACTTTGTTGAGGAATGGGCCATTTCTGGTGACTTTCACAACCCCAGTGGCCCCAACCGCACTGGAGAGTGCTTGAGCGAGCTGCGCCTCCGATGCGTCGTACGCTATCGCTGCCGACACTTGACCGTCAATAGCAAGCTGAAAGGAACCAATGAGCATCGCGCCCTGGCCCTTCACCAGCTCACTCATTCGAATGACTAGGTCCTGGGAACCAGAGTCCATGAGTGTGAGGTTGTGCACGCGAAGCATCGGGACATCACCCGCGCGATCCAGGAACGTGATGACCCAAAAGCACGAGCCCTCGGCATCCTTTGTGGTCTTCGCGACAGTGACTTGACCGACATTTGAAAGCGCCTCGAGAGCAGATTTCAATTCCGATGGCGCTGCGTACGAAGTTAAAGTCGTCGTCGCTTGGTCTTCCAGTATGAGCCGGAACGAGCCGCCGATGAAGCTGCTTGAGTGCATCTGTATGGCTTGGACCTCCTGCACGAGCGGCTGGATACCTGTTCGAACGGAGATCGTTTCGCCAGAGTACGCCTGGTCACTGACAGTGACGCTCTGCACCTCAGAGATCGAATCGCCGTAGACCCGGAACTCTTGGATCTCGGACAACAGTGGATCGGCTGTGAGCTTCACCTCCTGGACGGTGGGCACCAGAGGCGCTGCTGAAATGCTCACACGCTGAACGCCAGACACGAGCGTCGCACTCGCGATTCGCAGCTGCTGCACCTCTCGAATCTGCTTCAACTGAGGAGAAACACACGTTGCGGAGGTCGACGAGCGCACCGTCGCGTCGACAACTTGGTCGCCGAAGCGACAGATGAGCCTTTGTGCGCCAGAGTTAAAGTCCCCGCCGTTGACAGTGACCAACTGTCCGCCTTCAAGGTCTCCACCAAAGGGCGAGATACTCGTCACGTATAGAGGTGCGTCGTACACGAACGAGAGGTTGAACATCGTAAAATCCAGCAAATTGTCTGTTACCCGTACTGCCACACGTCGAGGCGTGGCCACAGGTGGTGTGCGGCAGCCAACATGCGTCGCATTCGCGAACTCAGCGACCACAACTTTGTCGTCGAACTTGCACGAGTAGCTCCTATTGGGGACGAACGCCGTAGGTCCAGAGATGGACACTAGCGTACCTCCACGCGTGAAGCCATTCAGCGGCGTGAGCTGGAACTGGTACGAAAGGTCGCTCACGTAGTCAAACTCGCCCGCCTGGATGTCAAAGTCGATGCCGTTGATACTGAGATCCACTCCTACGCGCTGGGCGTCAGATGGCGGTGTCGAGCATGCGATTATCGTTGCTGACGTAATAGTCCCCTGGACAATCTGCTGGCCAAAGCGGCAGTAGATCGCGTTGTAGGCGAACGCAATCGTGAGCGTCAGCGTGACTCTGGTGCCACCGGCTGTTGGACCAACCGCGGGCGCCAATGACGCGACCTCCAGAGGTGCAGAGTACGTGAATGTCTGGGTAGACACTGAAAAGTCCACGCCGTTCGAGCTGAGCGCCACCTGAACGCTCAGACTTTGTCCTCCTAGTATCAGTGGACTCGTACAACTTACTGCTCGACTGGAGACTGGAGTCGTGACAACGGGCATGGCATTGCCGAACCTGCAATGCGAGATGTTCCTCATCGATTGTTCCATCTGCACAATGACAGGCGTGCCTCCACTCATAGGGCCAGTGACTGGCTTGATCCCTGTTGTCAGGATAGCTGGGATAAACGTGTACGTTGAGCCGACCAGCACAAAGTCTGCCCCGTTGATGGAAACCTCGACGCTCGCCGCCGCTGATGCTGAGCTAGTCCACGATAGGTTGGAGGCAACGAAGTACGCTGCAAGCGACGGCATTTGGCAGCTGATGAGCTCGTGGCTGGCGAACGTGGCTTTGATCACGACTTGAACTGGACCTTGTTGCTGCGGAAGCGTGATCAGCAGGCGACAAGCCAGCGTTGCGGTGTCAAGAAAGCCCGAGCCTTTGATCTTCAGTTGTGTTCCGCCAGTGTTTGGCCCGTGCGTGGGCGCAAAAGACTCGAACTTGGTCTCTTCGTGGTACTGGAAGAGCGCAATCGTCTCGGAGAGCAGGTCGTGGTTCGGCCTCTCGATGCTTCCAGCGCGCAACTTGACAAACACTGTCGAAGCATTGTGCGGTGGAGACTGACAGCGAACTTCGGCTGGACTCACGAATATGGCTGGCGACCTGATCTTCCCAAAGACGCACATGAGATCTGGCCCAGAGACAAAGTTCTGGCCAGAGATCGTCACATTCGTGCCGCCTGATGCGGAGCCTAGAGCTGGCGCGACAGAGACCACGCTGGGAATATTCATGTAGGCGAATTGCAGTTGTCCCTGTGCAGTATCTTGTCCGTTCAGGTACACGTTGACAGCGACGCACGGAGATGACAACCTCGTCACGGCAGCTGTGACCTCATCGCCGAGAATATGAGTTACCTCGGGCTGAAACTGCGGCAGGTTACACAAAATCCCACGAGTCGAGAGGTCCAAAGCTGGCAACTGGAATGTGATGTCCCAGTTCACCTGGGTGTACTGCTTCCCACTCGTAGTCACTGCTTGGGATGTCACCTGGACACTCTGGAATGCTGCGAGTGGCTGGATAGACCCCAAAAGCTGAAGAACGGCAGGTCCTGACGAGCTCAACGGGATTCGTGAAGTACTATTGTTGCCAAACGACAGCGACACATAGCCAGTCGTAGTTGGGACCCCCACTTGATCGCGCGTCACAGTAATCGCGACGTTAGCCCCAGTGAGCTTGCTCGCATCGTACCCCAGTAGCTTCAGCGAGCCTTCGAACGCCACGAACTCGACTGTCCAAGTGAACGCTAGCCCCAACATTGAGCGCACCTGGACACTTCCACGTGGCAGGATCGGCGTGATCGCCAACGCAATATCAGCGGGCGTGGCGAGCACGGAGATGCCAGCAGTGAACACCCCCGCGAGGCTGAGCTTAAACGAGCCAGTCAAGCTAGAGCCGCTGATTGAGACGCGCTGGACTTCGTTCTGAGCTGATCGGGAGGTGACTGACACTCTCTGCACTTCCTTTGTGGCGAATCCCGCGGGTGTCACACACTCGAGCGACTGCGACGAGAGCCACTTTGCTGGGACGCGTGTGCTGCCGAACGCACACTTGAGAGTGCCCGTGTCGTTGAAATTCCGTCCTGAGATGATGATTCGAGTACCTCCGGATGTTTTCCCATACCGAGGGCTGAGTTCCGTGGTCGAAGCTCGCGTTTCAAAGTAGAAAGGTACGAATGACTCACTGAAATCCACTTGGTTGGTTGAGATTTCAAGAAACACGCGTCCTCGCTTCGCTGATGGTGGAGACGTACAGACCACGGAGTCGCCCTCTCCTCCAATGTTGGCGTCGCTTTTCACGATGATGTCGCCAAATCGACACCAAATCGAAACCAGTTTGTCCACGTTGCTTGCCTTGACTTGCACGACAGTTCCTCCAGCCGTGGTTCCCATCGGTGGGTCGATTGAGATGACAGAAGGCAGTAAACGGTACGCAAACACGACACCAGTCTCGGAGATCAGCTCCGAAGCAACCTGAGGGGGATGGCTGTTCTGCTTGGTCACAGCCACAGTCACGACCTCCGGAGATATCGGGCGGTGTGGAGGGCTCAGACACTTGATCTCTGTCGCTGAAACCACCTGCGCTGGCACGAATAGTGATCCGAATCGACAGTACAAGGCTTCCCCATCGCCGCTCATGAAGCCTTCACCCGTCACGACAACAGCAGTCCCTCCACGAAGTGGTCCAGTTGGCGGGTAGATGCTGTACACGACAATGGCATCTTCGTACGAAAACGGTGTTGGCACGCTAATAAACTGGATGCCGTTTACTGAGATCGCGAGTTGCATCACAAGCGGGTGGCTGGATGCCGGCAGCACACACTCGATCCACGACTCGGAGAGAAACGTTGCATTAACAACGTGGGATTCGCCCACGAGACACTGCAACTGCAGCAGCGGCGAGAAGTTCTCGCCTCGGATCTTCACAGCGACAGGTCGATTGATAAGTCCCTGTGTTGGCTCAACGCTGAACACCACCAGCGGATCCATCGCGGCGATTTCCATCTCGCTGTTGGTGAAATCTTGTCCGTTGTTGGCGATTTCGACACTATAGGCTCCGCTCAGCAAGGATGACTTTGGTAAATTGCTCATTTCGCATTCGAGCAAAGTTGAAGTGAGGTAGGTCGCTCGAGTTTGCGTACCACCAATAGAACACGCCAGCAGCGCCGTGTCCTTGAAGCCTGAGCCTGAGACTCGAAGCACCTGAAGTTCATTCCCCATGATGAACTGGGGATGCACCGAGTCAATCGTTGGCATCTTGACGTACTCGAAGCTCCAGATCGAGCTGATATTGTGAATTTGATCGCTGAGGCTGTCTTCGATATTTCTCCCGCCTCGAAATCCGATGGCGAATTCCACGACGCCACCGTTGTCATCACCAATTGTATAGGAAGGGCTCTCACAGGTAGCCGTGGTAGCATCGATAATCACCAACTCCGACTGGGTTGTCCCAAACACACAGATAACGTCCGTCGTATTGTTGATCGCGTCAAAGCGCGCGCCGGACAGTGTCACTTGGGTTTTGCCCCAAACGGAGCCAAAGGGCGGACTCACGTCGTTCAGGATGAAGTTATCGTGGTACACGATCTCAAGTTGTTCGCTCGTGAAGCCCCGTCCATTAGTTGAGATGGCCACCGAGTACACGCCAGCAGGCAACTCCGGAGGATAGCAGAGCAGTTGGGATGTGGAGAGCCAAGTCGCGTTCGTCGGAGCTGCGCTGCCAATGCGGCACTGGAGCGTCGTTGTCGCGAGCTCGTCAAAGTTAGCACCGGAGACCAGGAGCTTCACTTGATCAGCGCCTGTAAACCGGTTTCGGAAAATGTGTCGTGGAGTCACAGCGAGCACCACAACTTGTGATTCGTAGACAAACACCAGGCTGTTGCTGAAGTCGACAGAGTTCGTCGAGATGGACACACTCACCGGACCGCCGCCTCTGGCTTCAATTTCATTTATTGGGACTGCGACCACCAGTTTTGAAGAAGAGCGCACGTCTGCGTCAGCGTACGTCGCATTTGCGCCAACGCCAAAGCGCACGCTCACACCGTCTCTGAAGCCACTCCCAGAGACGGAAAGCGTCGTTGGCTCGAACGAGTTGCCATTCGTTGGACTTAGCGACAGGAGCTGTAGTACCACTTCGTACTCGAACTGCAGTGGATCTTGAGGCTGAGCGGCACTGAATTGTTCTTGAAGGCCACCGACTCGCCATACGACGCTGACAAGAACTCTCGACGGTGTCTGCACCGCTGGAGTGAAGCATCTCACAGTTGATTGCGTCTCATCAAGCACTGCCGGTGCTTTGTTGTCACCAAAGGTGCAGAAAAAAGTCACACTTTGCTGCAAGTCAGTAGCCAATGGACGACCACCACTCAGCTGAATCACAACTTCACTTCCGCCTTCGATCGACCCGCTTGATGGGGAAATGGAGCTCAGCGTCACACTCGGCATAACTGAAGCCGGCAAGTCGAAGCTCACGAAGTCCTGGTTGTTCAGACTGATGCCGATCGAGCGCGATGTGTGCCACGCTGCTGCTGCAGGCACATGGCACAGCACGTGAGCGCTGTCAAGGAACGTGGTGCCTGCTGGAATCGAACCTCCCACGTTGCAACTGAGTTCTGGGGTGTTGACGATACTCGAGCCTTCTATGAGGAGCACTGTGCCGTTCTGCTCGGAGACGTGATCTCTTGTGACCGAGTGGATGGCAATCAGTTGATCGTAGGCGAAGCTGACGGTGTTGGACATGATGCTCTCTTGGATCTGGAGCCTCACGTCAACTTTCTCTATGAGCATTTCGCTTTGCGCGCCCGTAGTAGCACTAGACGGCACCATGCACTCGACTTGAGTGTCAGTGACGGAAGAAGGAGCGATGACTGACGAATCGCCAAAGACACACTGAATGCTGCTGTCAGAGAGGTGGTCGCCTTGGATCGTCACGACCGTACCGCCACTGATAGGGCCGTGCAGCGGCAAAATGGAGCGAATACGCGGCTCGTTGACGAAAGACACGACTTGCTCCGACAGTAATTGCGCCTTCCCATCGACCAAGATGCCCACGCGAGCGTCTCCTGATGCCCATTGTGGTGAGTAGCATATCACATCCGTTTCGTTCAGAGCATATGCTGGTCGCGTGAGTGTATGGCTTTCACGGACAAACAGACACTCGTAAGCTGATTCCTGATCGATTCGCCCAGCTTTCACGGAGATCTTGGCGCCTCCTGATGCTGGGAGGACGCTTGGGAAGACTTCCACGACTGCTAAAGAGTCAAAGAAGTGCAGCACTTGCTGGTTGGATGTGAAGTCGACGCCGTTCAGCGACATTTCGAGCGTGACAAAGCCTGACGGATGCTTTGGAGCGACACAGGCGACGGTGGTGTTGGACACAAACACCGCTTGCTCCGACGCAGTGATCTTATCTCCAAATCGACAGCGCAGCGACTCAGTTGGTGCAAAGTTCTCACCCATAACGATGATCTCGTCTCCGCCTGCACTCGAAGCACTCGACGGCGAGATTTCCTTCACAGTCGGTGGCTCAATATGCTCAAACGTGAACCCAGAGAACGGTGGGATGCTCTGGTCGCCTTTGATGCGAACGCCGAGCGTAGATACGCGTGGGTGAAGGACCTGTGGCACGACGCACCGCAGCGAAATCGCACTGGTCACTCGTGCTGGAACCACGTCGTGGTCGAATACACACTCGTAGTCGAGCTCTTCGTCAAAGAACCCGTCAATCAGGAGCACCGTTCCACCATCAGTGTCACCGCTTTGAGGATAAATGGACGTCATCTCAGGCAAAGTGTCATATCGAAACTCGGCCGAAGCGTGACTGAAGAACCGGACTCCGTCCATCGTCACCTCCACCTTGACCACCAATCCTACTGTTGGGTAGCTCGAGTTTGCTTCGCGACGCAAGATTTGGCTCGCAAGCGCTGGGGCGAGGCACGCGATCTCATTTCGACTCACGAATGTAGCAGCAGCGACAACACGATCAAAGCGACAGGCCATTGTCGATGTTGGGGAAAAACCAGAGCCGTAGATGACAACCTCGGTAGTTCGATCACGGGGGCCGTGCGTCGGAGAGATCAACGTCACGGAGGTCGCCTGATAGACAAGCAGCTCCTGTGGCGCGTACGAGTATTCTTGCTCGTTCCAGGTCACTCCAACAGAGTAGTTCCCAGGAGGCATTGGAGGTGTCTCGCATTCTAGCAGCGTAGCCGTGACCACAGTTGCTCGAATTAGTTTGCTCTCGCCAAAGCGACACAATGGAGATGCATACACTGGGAAATGGTCGCCCACAACGCGCACCAACGCGCCGCCACTCTCGGGAGCCATCACGGGCGAGAAAAACTTGATCGTGGGGAGCTCAACAATGTGGAACGCGACGCTGTTAGTGGAAAATGGTTCACCTTTCATCCAGACCGACAGCTCGAGATCCAGGGGCTGTGGTAGTGCAATTGCTGCACACTCGAGCTCAATATCTGATTTGACTCGGGCGAGTGCGAACGATTGCGTGCCATTAAGACTGAAGGCGCACGCGTACGAAGATGACGGAGTGACCTCACTAATACTCACTGTCAGCAGCACGCCACCACGCACTGAGCCCGTGGTTGGGCTTACTGATGAGATCGTTTGCCAGTCGTGGTAATGGAAAGCGCCAGGGCTTGTCACGAACTCATTGCCGTTCAAGGAGATCTTGATTGCCACTTCGCGCTCCTGTTGCGTCATTGGTGGCGTCACACAAACGATTGTCCTTGGATCCGCGAGATCTGCTTTCGACAGCACAGAGCCAAACGCACAGACGGCATTCGACATGTTGACACTATCAATAGGTCTGGACAGCGTCACCAGGACGTTCGTGCCTCCAGCAACTGACCCCGTAGTTGGTGTTGAGCTCACAACGGACATCTCGGGCACAAAGCCAAAGCGCAGCTCCGAGCCTTCGACCGACTGGTGCGTGCCACTGATCGAGAGTCTCGACTGCCCAGGTGCGTGCTGCGGCGTGGTGCATTCAAGTCGAGTTGACGATATCCACCGTGCTGGAGTGCGCTTTTTGCCAAAGTTGCACCACAGCTCGGCGTCACTTGATGCGTATGTGACAGTGATGCTCACAGACATCCCTCCAACAGCAAAGCCAAACGATGGGTTCACTGCAATGAGCAGTAGCGGAGCTTCAAAGCGGAGTAGCACCGAGTTCGTCTCAAAATCATTCGCCTTGATCGATAGTGGAAGCATTGCCGTCACATTCACATCGGGTACGGGACACGATATCCACGTTGATGAGTGCACAAGGCCAATCGTGACGAGTCCATGATCGCCAAAGACGCATTTAGGCGCTGAGTCAACTTCGAATCCTCTTCCGAAGACGCTGACTGAACCACCTCCGAACGATGGACTGCGGTCAGGAGAGACTGCGATGATGCGCATTCGAGCTGTGACGACAATTGATGCGTTTGAGGCCGCGTAGTTCGATCCGTCGCATGCGACTGACAGTGAGTAGGTGCCTTCGTCAAGGTACGCTGACTTACAGATGACTTCGGTTGATGAGCGAACGATGGCTGGTGTGACGACGGATCCAATTCGACACGTCGGCGATAGACCCGACCTGTTGTGAAAGTTTGTGCCAGTCACGACCACGCTTGCCCTTAAGAAGCTGGAGATCTGCGTCGGCCGAATCTCAGAGATCTTCTCGTCTGGGAGGTACTTGAAACCCCGCGGAGCTTCAGCTTGAGGTCCATTTGATAGAGCCACTCTCAGTGAGGTCGCTCCAGGTGTGTCGCCACGAGGAGATGTGCACCACAGACTCGACTCGTTGAGTGCGACCGCAGGTGTACTCTGGTTGCTGAAAACGCAGAGCATGGGCTCGACAAGCGGAGATAAACCTTGAACCCGAACGTACACAATTGTTCCTCCACGAAGTGGACCAGAGAGTGGCGTCACGCCAGCAATTTCCAGTTTCGACTTGATTTGTAGCACGAGCGCTTCGCTGTTCAGCAAATAGCCTCCAGACCTCAGCTCCACGAGATACGAGCCGGGGGTGCTGATGTTTACCAGCATGGTCAACTCAGATCCGCTTGACGCCACAACCATTGCCTGAGGACTGTACAGAGCTGCTCCGTGTTGGTCTCGAATCACATACTCAACTGCGTGTTGAGAAATCTGCTGCTTGAAACCAGCAACCGCAACTGCAGTCCATTCGTTGGCAAACACGACAGAGGGAGACACGACAAGACCTTTGAGCTCTGAAAAGTAGGTCCACACCAGTGAATCTGCACTTGACTGCAGGTACACTTTGTCGTCGCCACTGAGAAGCCCGACTTGTACAGAAACAATCGAAGCCGACGACAATATGTCGATCTCACCATTGCGCTTCCACGCTGGGACAGCGCATGACAGTTCCGTAGAGCTCAGGTACACCGCCTGAACAGTAAGCTTATGGTCGTCTTCATCATCACCAAACTGGCAAAAGTAGCTACCTCCATCGAAGAACGACTGGCCTTTGATGATCGCGATCTCTCTGCCCTGCATCGATCCAACGCTTTTCTGCAGACTGCTAACACTCGGTAAGACGTGGTACGTCAGCTCCAGCTCTCTCGATTCGGTGAAGTCAACACCGTTCGTCGAGACAGAAAGTCGCACTTTCCTTGGACTCGAGATGATCGGAATCGTACATGCCATTGTGGTTCGTGTGATCACTCGGCCGCTGGTTGCGTACGATTCTCCGATGCGACACAGCAGTTCGTCCGAGTGAAGCAGATCCGACACCTGGGCGGTCACTTCAATGGGGTGACCGATGATCGCGTGCGTTGGCGACAAGCCGAACACCTTCAGTGGGGCAATCACTGGAACTTTGGAGCGCACAGAAGAAAAGTCCACACCATTGAGTGTCAAGTCGACCGAAATAAAGCTGGAGACTGGCCATTCGACTTGGGGGACTGGGCATCGGATCTCGGAAGAGTCGACGTACAAAGCCTCGGTGACGAATTGGCCATCGAAGCGGCACTGCATTAACGCTGTGCCATCAAACTGACTGCCTCGGAGCGTCAGGTGCGTCGTCGCATGAAGCATGATGGCTCGTGGTAGAACTTCAGAGATCACTGGCAAGGCGTAGTAGTGGAACGCTGGCTCGAGCTCCACAACGATATCATCGTCGCATGATAGCGACACGATCACATCTTCAGAATCCTCGATTGGCGGACTGACGCACTGCACGCTCGAGTTCAATGTCGCACTTGGCAGGATCGGGGTGAGTCCAAAGAGACACACCAGGCTTTGACAAGAACGCGTTGTTGATCCAAAGTCTTCGATGGTCAACACTGTCCCCCCTGTGCTTGGACCAACCACCGGCGCGTACTCAAAGCTCGCGTCGTAGGCGCTGTACACAAAAATCAGTCCAGTTTCCTTGAAGTCAACACCGTTCATCGAGAAGGTAAACTCCACGGTTCCTGGGAAATGCGATGGCGCACGACACGCCACCTCTTCAGTCGATATCCACTGTGCACGCGACGGATTCGAAGAGCCAAAGCGACACCACATCTCGAGTACGCGCGAAAATTTCGAGCCGCGCACTCGGACTCGCTGGTTGCACTTCTCGTGACAAGAGCTGGGTACGAGTGTCTTAAACTGAGGCTCGTCGATGTACCGAAATAGTGGGCTGTCCATGAAGTGTTGGCCGTTGAACGAGATCTGCGTGCGGATGGACTTCGAATTCGCAACAGCTACTGAAGCTGCACAGGTGATCTTCCCAGGCGCAACCAAAGAGCCATCAACGGTCTCATCACCAATTGTACAGATGACTCTCTCCATGAGGTGCTCCGGGCCACGCTGGTCGAAAGAGAACGTGAGCTGCGTACCTCCGTCCACGCTTCCATAGAGCGGGCTCAGACTGATGACCGACGGATTGTCGTAGAAAAAAAAGACGAGCTCATCACGTGCTCGGTCTTGCACGCTCGATGAGAACCCCACAGGCTTGGCGCCTGCTGTCGTCCACATGTTGGCGAATACGATGCACGTCACATCCGTGGAGTTGTGCACGATTGCTGGCACCCGCTGGCGACCAAAGACGCACGCACTCTCTGGACTGGCAACGAAGTTCGACCCTGACAGTCGAACCAGCGTAGTTTCTGAGAGAGGACCGGAACTTGGAGAGATTGCGTTCACGGATGCGCGCTCGATGAAGCCGGATCGAAGAGCTGAGAAACTAGTTTTCACGGTAGACTGAAGTCTCCGATTGCCTACGATTGGTGGCGACCATTGGAGCCCTTCGAATTTGGTCACTGTCATGATATCTGGAGCAAATGTTGGGCTCATGGCCACCGACAGGTCGACCAAGCCGACTGCAGCACTTGCTCTTGTCTGCTGTTGTACCTCGCAATGGATCACCGAGTCAGAGTCAAAAGTCGCAATCGACAGATCGTCTCCGATAAGGCATCGTAGTCCACTGGAGTTCCGGAACTCGCGACCTTGAATTGTAAGCAGACTGGTGTTGTCGATTCTTTCCATCACCGACAGCTCAAACGAAAGCAAAATCGGACTCGCGAGGTACTGGAACATACTCACGTCTTCCGAGTAGTCAATCAGGTTGTTTGTCACAAACACGTCGACAAACCCAGGTTCATGGCATGGCGCAACGCAGGACACTGCATTCTCTGAGATCCATAGAGCTGGAACGACGTCTTTCGCTCCGAATCGACACTGAAGAGCAGGGCTGCGAATAAAGCCGCTCCCTGTAATCAGCAGTCGGTACATCCCGACCTCAGATCCTCTCGCTGGACTGAGCGACAAGATCGACGGCATCTCTGCATAGCGGAAGGTCACGTCGGAGATAGTTGGAGGCATTCCGGTCTCGCTTACCGAGAACAGCACTGTTCGTAGCGATCCAGGCGGAGAGACACAAGACAGCTGAGAGTCAGTCATGAGCTCAGCGGCGGTAGTTTGGTTCCCGAAGCCACACGAATACGTAGCAGACTTGACGAACGCTCCTCCCTGGACCAGCACTCTTGTACCTCCTTTCGCAGGTCCATTTGCTGGAAGAATCGAGCTGACGAATAGTCTCCGGAGAAAGCAAAACTCAAGCCCACGGGATGTCGTCTGGATTTGGCCATCGACAACCAGGTCAAAGCGCACGCATCCGCGGCTGAGTGCTGGAGCCACACACTCCACCAAAGAGTCACTCTGGAAGTTCGCTGCAGTGACGCTGCTCTTCCCGAATCGACATGCCAGCGAAGACGCGTTGAAGAATCCATCTCCGTTGATTTGTACGACCGTGCGTTCATACTGGTGCGCGGAAATTGGCGTCAGACTCTTCACAACTGGGAAGAGATGATACTGGAACCACACGAACGACGGAGTACACTGAAGCTCGCCGAAGCATATCCGCAATTGGACTTGCTTGGGGCGGTGTGGTGGTGTCATGCACACAATCGTGGTCGAGTTTAGTCGCGCCACTGGGACGCGGTACGTACTGACTCCAAACTGGCATGCCATCTCGATAGTCTCGGGAAAGTCTTGACCGTGAACGTAGACCAACGTTTTCCCCGTCTCAAGGACCACTGAGGGAAACACGTCGGTAATCTCTGGTAGTCGATAGTACCGGAACGGGGCTTCCAGGAGCACTTTGCCTTGGTTTAATTCGCGAATTTGAACGCTGACACTGATTTCATAATCTCTCAACACTTTTGGGGCGATACACTCACGAGTCGATCCGTTCAGACTGCTTTCTCGCACGGTTACGTCCAGCTCTGAGAAATAGCACTCTAGTTGAACGTCTCGAGCGATGTTCTTCGCAGCGATCTGAATCGCAGTGGCAGCGCCCAAAAACCCGAAAGACGGTTCAATGCAATCGATGATTACGGCGTCGTGAACAGCAAGATCCAGCGCGTCGTTCGCGAGATCTTGACCGTTGACCGAAATCTGAACATTAGTGATTCCTGGGCTCTGTGGTGGCGCTTTGCAGACTACAGTGTCGGGGCGCACAAAACGAGTTGGGGCGACGACATCATTCCCGAAGCGGCATCGAAACAACGGCGACTCGACAAAGCCGGCTCCTACGAGGGTGACCAGAGCGCTTTCTCCCTCCATCACCGAAGTCGGCTGCATTGACAGCAATCTCGGTAGAACTGTGTAATGCCAAATCGCACAAACAGCAGAGGGTCAGTGGGGCTAATATAACAGAGAATGAGCCGGCTAAATTCTTCGTACCCGTGACATTGTAGACGATACTACTCGATGAAGTCGCTCCGTAAAGCCTGACTCGGATCTGCGCCATTCCTGGGTCCAGTGGCGGCGAGTAGCACACGATGGCTTTGTCCGTCACGCGGAGAGCTGGCATTGCGACGCTGCTCTTCATATCGAACGACTCAAATACACACTCAACACCGTCGTGAGCGATAGAGTTTGATCCCGTGATGAGGAGTCGAGAGTTCCCAGCTTCAGATCCAATTGGCGGGAATACGGTTTGCAGAATCGGATCAGCTACACGACAGATTCCACAAGAGGCACACAGTTAGACAGTGACTAAGCGATAGCTGAAGTGACTGGATCGATAGGTTTCACATTACCGATGTACTCGAAGACGTGCTTGGTCGATCCGGCAGGAACGTTCTGTGAATCCAGCACCACAGAAAACTTAACAGCCCCTAGTGCGCTTGGCGGCGCCGCGCATTCAACTTCCTCACTGGAAATGAATTGCGCAGCCACGAAAACTTCACCAAATCGGCAGGACATCGTATGGTCCGGCAGAAACCCACTTCCATGCACAGTCACGCGAGTACTCGCTGATAAGTAACCCAACTGTGGTGCGATTTGCGAAATCCGCAGTCCAGGAATGTATGTGAACTCGATGCGAGGCGAAGCCATCGGCACGTCGCTCTCCATACAGTGCACGGTCACAGCACCCATTCCATTCGATGAAGGCGGTGCAACCACACGCATCGCTGTAGAATTCACGCGCTCTACGCTCACCTGAACGCTGCCAAAGAAGCAGATCACACCTTCGTCTTCTTTGAAGTCGTTCCCACGAAGTATCACCGCAGTGCCTCCTTCAACTTGCCCGAGCTCTGGAGTGAGAAACGACAGCGTTGCTCCAATCTCGTACGTGTAGACGACGGCATTCGAAGCCAGTTCTCTTTCCTGAGATGATAGCCGCACCTGGGTTACTCGTTTCCGGCTTGGAGGCGTTACGCAAGATACAAGCTCTCTGTCCATTTGAACAGACAGGATGCTGATGTCGTCGAACAGGCAGTACAGTTGCTCATACGCCGGCAAGTTCCTTCCAGCAATTGAAAGGAGGGTACCTCCCGTTGGCGAGCCGCTTGAAGGAGATACGCTGTCGATTTCCATTGCTTCCACGACCACGATCTCGAGCGCATTCGAAAGTGGTGATCCTCTGCTCAGACTGAGAGCAAGCTGAATACTCCTCGAAGTGCTGAAGCCTGGAAAGAGGCATTCGAGAGTCGAATTCGAAAGCACGCGGCCGAGAATTGGACGAATCTCGGAGTTGTAGTAGCAGAAGACGTCTCCGTCTGGAAACCCTTCACCTGAAACGGTGATGCTTGCCTGGACGTTGACGATTACGAACTTTGGCGCCACACCATTGATGAAAAGCTGTTGCGAAGCTTGAAAAGTCGCGTTTGTCGCTGGTGGTATCTCGGCTAATTGGCTCGACGCTTGAAATAGAGCCTTCACGGTTGTATTTTGAAGAGCTCGAAGTGACACTGGCGGAGACGAGAATCGAAAAGTCAAGGGGCTAGACACCAAATCTTTGCCGACCATGAACGAAATCGCAGCTGTCCGCTCGCCTAACCCCACTCCAAAGTCTGGGGTTGTGCAGTTCAGGGACGTCGAGTTTGAAACTTGAGCTCGCACAAGACGGTTGTCGCCGAATACACAGAAGAGTGGCAGCCCCACGGGTAGTTCAAACCCTGTTCCACTGACTGTGATGTTCTCTCCTCCGTGACTGAGACCGGAGCTGGGAAGACTCGCTGAAAACGTCGGCAGCTCGAAGATGTCGATGAAAAGCCCCGACGATGATGAAAAGTGCACTCCATTCAGGCTGATCTCGACCTCAAACCTTCCAGGTGGTTGGTTCAGAGGCAGATCGCACAGCACCAGTTCACGAGATATCACTGACCCGTTGACTTGGCTCGATCCAAGTGAACAGAACACAGCATCAGTCGCGACGAAGCCCGTTCCAGACACCTTGATGACGGAGCTTGAGTTTTGTGCCATGACCAATGGCTCCACAGATGCCAAGCGCAATGGTGCATGGACGAAGATCGTTTTCCCCACTGGCGAGAAATCTTGGCCGTTCAGAGAAACGCTGAGCGAGAGGATTCCTGGTTCCGACGGAGTCCAGATCGGTCCACATTTGATCACACCAGGTTCAAGATACTCCGCTTTGACCCTTGCTTCTCCTACCTGACACCAGGTTTCACGCAGACGCGACAGATGATAGCCTGACACGTTTAGTGATACTGAGGTGTTTGTTGGAAGTTCTGCTGGGGTGACGCTGGTAATCACAGGCATGGAGTAGTACTGGAATCTCACGGCTTGCTTGGAGAACTGGATGCCATTAAGGGCAACTCGGACAGATATCACTCGGTCGGTCGAAGTTTCATCCCAGGCAGGGCTGACGCACACAATTCGTGCACTCGACTCGAAAACGGCTCGAGCAGGCTGGCTGCCAAAGCGGCAAGCCAAGTAATCTGACGCCACAAAGTTGTCTCCTTGAATCGCGACTTCAGATCCACCTGTGGTTGGACCAGATGACGGGGTCGCAGTCTGGAGAATCAACTCTTCGTGAATGAAGAGCTGTGCACGTGCACTTGTCGTAGAGTAATCTTGATCATTCACCGAGACTCGAACATTGTAGAACCCGCCTCTGAGCTGCGACGGGGATGCGCATTGGATCAACGTCGAGTCAATGCGCACTGCCTTCGTCTTCCACTGCTGGTTCGCTTGCTCAAAGAGGCAGGTCAGCGATCCAGAATCCTCAAAATCGTTTCCCAAAATGGCGAGTAGGGTTTCGACGCCGATTTGTCCAAGTTCAGGGATCACTCGTTCCACCGTAGGTAGGCGGTTGTACGTGAACGACATTGCCATTCGTGGGAGCAGCACGGTGTTCGCAAGCACTTCGATCTCAACAAGGCCGGTGGTGATTACGGCAGGCGATGCGCACTGAATCGCTGTTTGGCTGACAAATTTCGCGGGAGCTTCATAAATGCCGCCAAAGCTGCATGAATAGATAACACTGCTCGAGAAGTGATCGCCACTGATCAAAATCAACGTGCCACCTCGAATCGGTCCATTTGTAGGCAAGATTTTCGTGATCGTCGATGCCATGAGCTGCTTGAAGGCTTTGCCTGAGTTCGAAAAATCGATGCCGTTCACCGATATCTTGATAGGAAGGCTCATTTCGGCAGCATTGGTTGGGGCTGGAATCGGGCATCTCACCTGAGAAGCTGACACGAATACGCCGCGTACTCGAATGTTACCAACGCTGCATATCAGCTCAGAGCCGTTCATGAAGCTTGATCCGAACACTTCGACTTCTTGAAGCTTGATGGGGAAGAAGCCACTTGGAGGGTTCAGCCGATTTATAGACGGACGCTTCACAAGCTGGAATTGACCAGCCGAGTAGTACTTGACTTGATTCTCAGTGATCGAGATGTCAACGTTGCCAAATGCTCCATCAGAGCCGACAAATGGAATGCGGCAAGTGATTGAGTCAAGTGTCACTCGATGCGGAACCACATCGTGCGTATCGTCAATGCGGCATCGACTGTTCTGGGAGCTGAAGTCAGGAGGAACGCTGATAATCACTTCTGATCCTGGGTGTACGATTCGAGCTGAAGGCTGGACTGCGATGATCTGAATGGACTCGACGACCTTGATGTTCACTGAATTGCTTTTGTCACCCGAGAAGCCAGCTGGGTAGACGAGCAACTCGAGCAGACCGAGCTGGTTTTGCTTGGGAATGGCGCATTGGAGATGGGTTGGCGCCACGTAGATCGCCTGCGCTGCCAGAATGTTTCCGACTATGCAGACAAATGACTCTGCAAAGTTCTTCCCGAATACTTCAACGACCGATCCTTCCAATGGAATCTCTTGAGGGGAGATTTCGTGAATGACTGGAACCGATCCGAGCAAGTGCTGCAGACCCAGCGTGCTGGTTCGCTGGATGAGCGCGTCACCGGAGTCATCGATGCTGAGCTGAATCTGCGCTGTCATAGGGTTGTCTTGCTTGACTTCAACTCTGACACCACTTGCAATGGAATCGATTTCAGCGGCTCTGCCACTTCCGCGTACCAGTAACGAGCTACTTCCGGGTAGACTTGAGTTCTCGCTAGAAGTGATCGACGCAGACAAACCACTTGAAGGAAGCTTCAGCGTTGGCGAGAGCCCTCCGTCAATCTTCAGTGTGAATGAAGATGCTGAGTTATACTCTCCTTCATCAGGATCGTAGACGTTCATCGCCGAAACGCTGTACTCGACACGACTCTGCAGACCAAGATGTGGGTAGACTTGAATCGAGGAAACGTGGATGATCACTCGAGCAGACGTTATGCTCTCCACACCGTCACAAGTAGCCGAGTAAACAAACGATGTGATCTTGTCTTGGTTGAAGTGATTTGCGACTTCAAAGTACACCCGCCCGATGGCAAGCTCGTCTGTTGCCTTGATTGCGCCACCTTTCTTCGACTTTGTGCTCGAATTGTCTAGTGGCATCACCTGAAACAGTGATCCAAAGTCAGGGAGCTCTAGTATCGTAAACGTGAGCACCTTGCAGGATCCTGCAGGCCACGTATACAGCTGAATTCGCGCTGCTTGACTGCTCGGTGTCTCCACGAAATCGAACTGGCTTGAGCCTGACGATCCAAGAAACAGCGAGGCATGCGTGATGCCCAAATCGAACCGCTCGAGAAGGATCTCCATATTCAGTCGCGTGTTCATCTCAATGGCGAGATTGGCGACCTGCAGTGTCGCTTGCGCTGCCTCAAATTGCCAATAGCCCAGCAGATTCAGTTCCATTCCGGTGAGTTGATTGTGCGAGGTCGATAGCGTCTGTGCGTCGAGTACTGTGGACCACAGCGAAACTTCATCTATGCGGCCGCCGAAGGGCTGCATGCCGTTTCCCGGAACATCGCAGGCACCGATTTTCAGATTCATTGCTTTCGTGAGATCGGAGAGATCAAGGTCCAGAGTGACCTGCTCGAGCACGTCAACGCACACATTAGTGAGATTACCGTGCATGCATGCGCAAACAAACTGTGCGAGTACAACATACCTTGAGTATTGCATCAATGGACACATGCACGAAGGAGCTGCCCCACGTTACACCAACGTGCTGCCACCGGCCATCGGTCGAGACTACTGCTTCAGGATACAAATTCTCGGAAAGTCGATAACTTGCGCCGTCGAAATCCACCAACCGGAGGTAGGAGACGCCTACTCTTTGATCGAACGCTGACCAAATTGTCAGCGTTCGCGCTCTGGATGCAGATGTAAGCTGGCACAGACAGAACGGCTGCTCTTGTAGTCCTTCCGGCGCCACCCACATCATGAGGCTTCCGGTCGCTAGCAAATCACCGACCGCAGACGACGGAATGTTTAGAGATGCTTGCACACTGTCGTCCGTTTGCTGGAAACTGTGCCCCCAACGACCAACCGTCAATGGCGGATGCGCGACACTGGAGGTCATCAAGTACCGTAGCTCGTGCTCGTTGAGTGCTTCGTCGTAGAAGAACACGCTCTTAATTGATCCAGCGAACCCAGTGTTCGCGCTCTCTGACGAACCGATCACCGTTGAAGCATTCAATATGCTTGGTGTGGCCGGTAGAGAGCTTGCGCTCAGCGACGCCATCACGCCATCGACAAAGAAGTTGACAGAAAGCGCCACGGAGTCGTACACGATCGCCACAAACATCCACACGCCGGTTTTCACATCCGCCTGCTGCTGCGTCAGGCCACTGACCACCCATTTTCCATTCTCCATGCACAGCGAACGCCCGCTACTGGATCCATCTTCGGAGATGACGCAACTGCCACATCATACAAAGGATTCACATATGAGCTCCTCAAATACAACCACAAACCGTGCATGGTCACGCATTTCTTCTTGAAACTCACCCTAGCTGGACCGAGGTTGCATCTGTGTACATCCACGCACCAAATGTAAGCCGCGGAAAAATCGCTTGGTGGGTACGGAGCGGCACATCGATACCGCTTGTTCGATCGAGTCGGGCGCCTTCATGTTCCAGAGTGCTTCCAGTCGCAGCAGCTGCAGTAGTCGCTGACGATGATGACGAGAGCACCACTCGCCTAGCTGTGCCATGCTGACCGTAGCCATCTGCCGACGACCCTGTCGGTGCGTAGTCTTGAAAGTCCGATGTGAGCGGATAGAGCGCCAGCAGATGCTGCTGTCGTAGCGCAGTGAACGGATTCCATGGCGCGTTGTCGTCACTTGCTGAGGCGGCGCCAACCACGAGCGACACAAGTGTGAGGAGCGCACGACGCATCCCCATGGCCATCGCAAAGACTGCACAAGCAAGCGAGCGCGTAGCCTTGAAGTGATGATGCGGCCTCGTGCACTCACCCTTGCGCGTCAATTGCTTCTCACAGAATGCGGAATCCGCGCCGCTTTGCGGATCCAAGCGCGCACCCTTTCATTCGATGGTACAGTGTACCGCTGATAGTCACTCTTGTGGTTTGACTGTAACATGTAAATGGCTTCTTTCGAATAGTAAATACAAAGAACAAATTAATTTTCTAACTTGATGCCCAGGGTTTTAGGCGTTCTTCCAAACAATCACCACGAAGCATTTGCGGATCTGGTAGGGTGAGAAACTCACAAACAGTCGAGTTTAGTCAATTGTTTTGTAAGCAGATCAAAGCAATTTCGAATTTAGTACGGTGAGAAGCTCAAACTGTCGAACTCAATCTACGTTTTTGTAAGCAAAATGCCACCATCTGGTTTGCGAGTGATGCAGTGGTGCTGGCCGCGCACTCAGTTGAACTTGGTTCCCACACCAGATTCAACGTCTCACTCTCCGACACGCCACGCGAGCCGCGCACCCCACGACAAGAGATCGCGTACCATGTCGCGCTCCCTCTCGCTGCGCAAACATGTGCCAGGACTGCTGCAGCGCATGCAGCAGCAGCCGAACAATGCGGTACGTGACACCATGCGCTCGTTAATGATGGACAAAAGAACCGCATGAGCTAACAATGGTGATCTTTTTTGTTGATCGTGTAGCTGATTCAAGCGCGATGGATGAGCGCCGCGTCGTCTGCAATCGTCACGCCCGCCGCGCGCAAGCTCGCGTTCAAGAAGGAGCTCGAAGACGCTCGTCTGCAGGCGCTGCAGGGCGGCGGTGCGAGCCGCCAGGCGAAGCAGCACGAGAAGGGCAAGCTGACCGCGCGCGAGCGCATCGAGCTGCTCCTCGACCAGGGCTCGTTCCGCGAGTACGACATGCTCAAGTCGCACCGCTGCTCGGACTTTGGCATGGATAAGCAGCAGTACCCCGGTGACGGTGTCATCACCGGTCGTGGACTCATCAACGGCCGCCTTACGTTTGTCTTTAGCCAGGACTTCACCGTGTTCGGCGGCAGTCTCTCGGAGACGTACGCTGAGAAGATCGTCAAGATCATGCACCAGGCGATGCAGCTGGGGGCTCCTGTCATCGGTCTCAATGACTCTGGCGGTGCTCGTATCCAAGAAGGTGTGGCTTCGCTCGCTGGGTACGCCGACATTTTCCAGCTGAACGTGCTCGCGTCTGGTGTCATTCCGCAGCTGACCATGGTCATGGGACCATGCGCTGGTGGTGCGGTGTACTCCCCGGCGATGACCGACTACATCTTCATGTCGCGCGACTCGTCGTACATGTTCGTGACTGGTCCTGACGTCGTGAAGACCGTGACGAATGAAGAAGTGACGCAGGAGGAGCTTGGTGGTGCCGGTACCCACACGAAGACCTCGGGTGTTGCGCACTGCGCGTTTGACAATGACGTCGAAGCGATCCGTGAAATGCGTCGCTTCTTCGACTTCCTACCGCTGAACAACAAAGGTTTGTTGCCCTGTTACTATGAAGATGCCTGCCATTGGATGTGCATTTGACTGATGCTCTTTGTGCATTGTGATCGTGCAGAGAAACCACCAATGCGCAAGTCCGATGATGATCGCTACCGTCCGGTGCCAACGCTCGAGAGCATCGTGCCTCCAGACCCGAACGTCCCTTACAACATGAAGGACATCATCCACCAATTGGTCGACTCGTTTGACTTCTTCGAGATCATGCCAGACTACGCCAAGAACATGCTCATCGGTTTCGGTCGCATGGAAGGACGCGTGGTCGGTATCGTTGCGAACCAGCCGATTGAGCTCGCCGGCTGTCTGGACATCAACTCGTCTGTCAAGGCTGCTCGTTTCGTGCGTTTCTGTGACGCGTTTAACATCCCGATCGTGACGTTGGTGGATGTGCCGGGCTTCTTGCCTGGTGTCGACCAGGAGTATGGCGGTATCATCCGTCATGGTGCGAAGTTGCTCTACGCGTACGCCGAAGCGACTGTGCCAAAGATCACCATCATCACGCGCAAGGCGTACGGTGGCGCGTATGATGTCATGAGCTCCAAGCACCTGCGTGGCGACATCAACTATGCGTACGTCTCCCTCGTTCGCTTGTCGATTGCAGGTATTTGTGATCGTTTCTAACTTTGTGTGTGTGTTGCGCTTTGTGACTGCAGCTGGCCATCGGCTGAGATCGCTGTGATGGGAGCCAAGGGCGCCGTCGAGATCATCTTCCGCGGCCAGAACGTCGAGGAGAACACTGCTGACTACGAGCGCAAGTTCGCCAACCCGATGGTCGCTGCGCAGCGCGGATTCGTGGACGACATCATCGAGCCGACCAACACGCGTCGCCACATCTGCGAGGACCTCGATGTGCTGGAGACCAAGAAGCTGGAGAACCCGTGGAAGAAGCACGGCAACATCCCTCTCTAGGTATCATGTAGACGCCCCACTCCTGGAGGTGCCAAGCTGCAGTTTGCAATGTGCAACCGCTGTCCCTTGCGAATCAATCAATCACTTTCTCTTTGTTTGTTAAAGCCAGCCAACGCGTCATTTCTACCACACACAACCGATTGATTGGAAGACTCGTGTCAGTCGAATCGAAATTCGTCTGCAGGCTTTGATGAGTGGTACACACCACTTGAAGATGCGCTCCTCGTTTTTAAGAGAATTTGGTCTGCTTCTCCTAACAGCTGGGAAATCCGTCTCAAAATGTCGAAAGCGTCATGTTGGCTCGAGTTTCCTGGTTAGAAGCGCATTCCGAACACATCACGACAGCCGCGGGGGTCATTTCTTCCCATTCGTCCGCTGTTTTGTGTGTTGTTCTCATCTGATGAGTGGCTCACTTCGCAATCTCACCTCAAGAACCCAAGATCCCCACTCCAATCCCAGCAGCAACAGCACGATGGTCAAGCTCGCGCTCTCCAAGACGACCCCGCAGACGGTGGCTGGTGCGTTGCTGTGTGTCATTTCGACGCACGGGCGTTGCGCCATGTGTGCTCGCGTGCGTGTTTAATGTATCCCCCTCGCCTTGGATCTTTTGGGGCTAACGTGTGGTTCTGGTGGTCGGTCTTCCTTCTTTTACCTTCTGTTGTTGCAGCCTTCCTCAGCTTCATCAACAAGAGCCCGTCGCCGTTCCACGCGGTGCACGAGACCATCCAGACGCTGAGCGCCGCCGGCTTCAAGCCGCTCCGCGAAGAAGAGTCGTGGAAGGATGCGATCCACCCAGGCGGCAAGTACTACGTCACGCGCAACCAGTCGGCCATCGTACGTTTATCCCTTTATCGCTCACTGTACCATGATGATGACCGCATACGCTCACGCTGCTCGTTGTACGTACGTCTATCTGTAGATCGCCTTCGCGGTCGGCGGCAAGTACCAGCGCGGCAACGGCTTCCACATCATCGGCGCGCACACGGACAGCCCGTGCCTGAAGGTGAAGCCGATCTCGAACCTCGAGTCGCAGGGCTGGCTCCAGGTTGGCGTCGAGTGCTACGGCGGTGGCCTCTTCCACACGTGGTTCGACCGTGACCTGGGCATCGCCGGCCGCGTGATCGTGCGCGAGAGCGACTCGAGCTTTCGCTCGCGCCTGCTGCTCGTGAACAAGCCGATCATGCGCATCCCGACGCTCGCGATCCACCTGGACCGCGAGGTGGGCCAGGGCTTCACGTTCAACAAGGAGAACCACCTGCGCCCTGTGATCGCCACGGCGGCGCGCGCCCAGTTGGAGACGACGACGGGAGGCGACGACAAGGACAAGCCAAAGTCCAAACACACGTCGGTGCTGCTGCAGCTCATCGCGAAGGAGCTCGGCATCGAGGTCGACCAGATCTGCGACTTTGAGCTCTGCCTCTTTGACACCCAGGGCGGCAACGTGGGTGGCGTGCTGGACGAGTTCATCTTCGCACCGCGCCTCGACAACCTCTGCTGCTCGTGGCTCTCGACGCAGTCGCTCGTGCAGTCGCTTGACAACCTGGCCGACGACGAGAACGTGCGCGTGGTAGCGCTCTTCGACAACGAGGAGGTGGGATCGGACTCCCTCATGGGCGCCGGCTCGAACTTTCTTCAGTCGGTCAGCGAGCGCATCGCGCAGGGCGAGCTGTGCGCGGCGGCGGCGCGCAAGAGCTTCCTCGTATCGGCCGACATGGCGCACGGCGTGCACCCGAACTACTCGGACAAGCACGAGCTGAACCACCGCCCGGCGCTGCATGCCGGCCCTGTGATCAAGTACAACGCAAACGAGCGCTACGCCACGACGGGCGAATCCGCGTTCCTGCTCAAGGAGCTCGCGCGCCGCCACAACATCGACATCCAGGAGTTTGTCGTGCGCCAGGACACGGGCTGCGGCTCGACGATCGGCCCGATCCTGGCCACGAGCACGGGCATCCGCACGATCGACGTGGGCCTCGCGCAGCTGAGCATGCACAGCATCCGTGAGATGTGCGGCACGGAGGACCTCGAGAAGGCCATGCAGTGGTTCACAGCCTTCTTCTCCGAGTTCTCGGCGCTCGACAAGTGCCTCAAGACTAACTAGGCTTTGCTTAGCGTCTTCGGTGTCCATTGTCAGTGGATGGATGGATCCCAGCTGCCTTTAGTCTTCAGATGAGAGAAGATGGATGGCCATGGCGTGGAGAGTGATTGAGGATTTCGATTGTGCACTTTATGAGTAGGAGACAGGACGAGAGCCACCAGCCGACTGTCGTTGTACGAGCCAACCAACAGCTTTGGTCATTTGAATATCAATTGAGAAACACACAAACCCATACACACACCTGATGGCCTCAGCTAAATACCTTAGCTCTTGGGCTTGGGAAGACGCGCGTTGGGTGAGCGCGGCAGCCAGATCTTGACCGAGAAGTCAGCCGAGGCGGACGCGAGGATGGGCTCGGTCGGGTGGAAGTCGACGCAGTAGACGCGGTCGCTGTGCGCGTCGATCTTCTGCACGAGGTAGGGCACCGGCCGCGCGTTCGCGTGCTTGAGGCTCACGTCGTGCAGATAGATCTTGTTGTCCGCACTGCCCGTGGCCAGCAGCAGCGTCTCTTGGGTCGTGTCGGGCCGGTCGCTGTCCTGGAAGTCCTCGCCGTCGCCGTCCGTGAGCTTTCGCTGCGACGCGTGGTGGTGCCCCCGATTGCTCGGCAAGTTGAGCTTGTACTTGTAGCCCTCGCCGCGGAAGAACGAGCTCTTGATGGGCCAGTTCTTGTTCTTGTGGCCTGAGACGAAAAACGAGAGCTGCATCTGCTCCTGGCCGTGCGAGCTGCTGATGAGCTTCGAGCGCCGGTCGTACACGCGCAAAATGTTGTCGTAGCTGTTGGTCGCGAGGAATCGGCCGTCCTCGTCGCCACGACGGCCGTCCACGGGCGGCGACGCGTGGATGTGTGAGATCGCGTGGTGGCCCGAGTCGTTGAGCTTCGAGATGTCCTCGATGCACGCGTCCATGCGCACGTCCCACGTTTTGATCATGCCCTGTGGAGATAGACAGAGAGACCTAGTTAGTCCTTCTGTGCTAGCATGAGCATTAGGGTCATGCAGGAATACAATCGCGTACCTTGCTGTCGCCAGTAATGATGAACTGTCCGTCAGGGGACACGTAGAGCGAGTTCACCATCGCGTCGTTCTGCCACGTGCTGTTGTCACCATCATCATCACAGTGTTAGCACTCGCCCAAGCTTCTCTATTGTCTTGCTAGTAGATAGGAGTACGCACCGAACCACCTCCGCGCGCGAATCCACTTGGTGGATGCAGCTCTTGCTCGTACCGAAGAAGTACTGATTGTTATCTAATGTGCCAACACACGTGTTTACCTCTGTCAGTATCAACAATCCACACAAGAGCCACATGCTACAACCCGCATGATTCATCTGACCTGCCATGTTGAACGAGACGCACTGCACGAGCCCGGGCACCTCGGAGCTGTTTACGAGCTGGCTTTTCTCCACGTCCCAGAGCTTCACCGTGTGATCGTAGGACGCCGACACGAGGGACGCGCTGTCGTCCGACCAGCTGCAAACATCAATAACATCCTCTGTCAGTACCACAACTCACAGTGCAATGCCAACACGCACACATGAGCTCCTCGCTCACGTACCTGACGTCGATGACCAGCTGCGAGTGCTGCGCGAGCGACGCGAGCTGCTGCTGGTTGAACTTGGTGGTGACGTCCCAAAGCAGCACTTTCGTGTCAAGCGAACCGGACGCCAGCAGGCGGCCACACGGCGAGAATTTGGCCGTGTACACGGCGCCCGTGTGCGCGCGCAGCTCCGACTTCTGGAAGAGCACGCGACCATCGTCGTCGTACTCGTCCGCCTTGGCGCCGTGCAGCGCGTTCGCGTGGCGGTCGTACTCAGCGGCCTCTTCTCCATTCTGCGGCTTAGGTGTCGACAGCAGGTCGCTGATCTGAAAAGGCTCGGACGCTAAAGCAGACGTGGATGTGGACGAGGACGCGCCATGGCGACTCGACGACGAGCTCTGGACCGAGTCGAGTCTACAGTACACATCAAGCGAGGGTGGTGGTGATATCAGCAACAGCCGTGGACCCCGAATAGCAGTACATATAACAGGTGATACGATGGACGCACTTGAGCGTGAGCTCGTAGACCGAGCGCTTGAGGTCGTGGTTCTCGCACTCGAGCTTCTCAACGCTGTGCTTCAGCAGCCGGTTCTCCTTGCCCAGCGCCTGCGCGTTCGTTGCGTAACGCCACACGTGCATACGCATAATATAAAGATAGAGAGTTAGTTGCGTGTATTAGTCGATGGTCTTGTAGCATCGCAGGAGGCGTAGAGAAGGAAGTCGCACCTCGTACTGTGCGCGCAGATGCGCCTCCGACGCCATCTTGACTTGTGCATTGTCATCACCGGGACAAGATCAATCACAGGTGCGTACTCTTTTTCTTCTTTAAAGTACGAAAATATTACTGTTGTCATCCTGCAAAGTATGAAATAATGTAATGACTGTATTTATCCATTAAAGTACGAAGCAATGTGGCTCTACTCGATAAAGTACGGTATGGCATGATGACCAGCAGCTCAGATTGGAAGAGGTGCGTCCGTCATTCTGCAAGAACACGGCAGAAAGCGGTGACGAGAACAGCTCTTCCGTCCACAAGCTCATCTGCTGCAGAAAGTCATTAACACAATAGCAATGGCGAAGACGGAGATCCGCGTAGGCGTGCTGGCGTTGCAGGGCGCATTCGAGGAGCACATCGATATGCTGCACTCGGTGCAGCTCGTGGACGCCGACGGTGAGGCCGTCGCTGTGCGCGCGTTCGCGGTGCGCCTGCCCGAGCAGCTCGCGGACGCCGACGCGCTCATCCTGCCAGGCGGTGAGAGCACGACAATCGGCAAGGTGGCGACGCGCTGGGGACTCATCGACCCACTCAAGAAGTGGGTGGCGGACGAGCGACCGATCTGGGGCACCTGCGCCGGCATGATCATGCTCGCGCAGTCGGCCAAGCACGCCGAGGAGGTGCGTTTGTGACACTGGCTCATGGCTCATGGTGGAATAATGTTGTTGCGTCGGAGATGCATCAACTGAACTTGGCACTGTGCTCTCTCTCTCTATTGAAATGATACAGGGCGGCCAGACACTTATCGGCGGCATCGACGTCGAGGTGTCGCGCAACTTTTTCGGCGCGCAGGTGCGCTCGTTCGAGCAGCTGGTGGAGGGCCCGCCGGGTTTCAACGCCGAGCCGTATAACGCCGTATTCATCCGCGCGCCTGCGATCATCTCGGTGGGCGAGTCCATTGAGGAGCTCTCGCGTATCCAGGCCGCCAAACCGGCCGACGGCTCCGACCCGACGGACGTCATCATTGCTGCCCGCAAGGTTTGTCATCTGTATTCAAATGCCATACACACAGGCGTTCGTCAGACTTAGATGTGATGCTGACCTGGCTGTCTTCCAATGGCTTCGCTGTAGAAAAACATTCTCGTGACGGCGTTCCACCCAGAGCTCACGAACGACAACCGTTGGCACCACTACTTCCTGCAGACCATCGCGCTGCCGCTGCTGTAAGAGAGGACTGGTCGCCTTTCAGATCGGACTCACTTCTGTCAAGACTGGCACACTGGCTCATCGCGGGACCTACAAGGTCTTTGTACGTCACGTCAGTGACCTGGTGCTGCCAGTCAGTTCGCAAGGAAAACAGTGGCGTGACCCCCAAAGCAACAAGCTCATATTGCATGAACGAATGAAACAAAGCCGAATAGAAAGAAAGAACATGAACACGAACGAATGAAAGAGACAAACCGCTCGCCCATGTACACAGCCTCTTAGCAAACTATATTTCTAATGGGAGAAGAGAGAAAAGAGAGAGTTGAGTTGGAATAACAAGAGGAGGTTCATAGGATTGCAAAGGCGTTAGCCCTGCACGGCGTCCATCGCGAGGCTTGAGTAGTACTTGACGTCGGCGTCCGTGTCGTTCACTAAGTCCGAGAGGCAAGGTCTGCAGGTTATAAAGCAATCAAAGTGACACACGAGTCAGTCTTCGAGTCCCAGTCATAGAATATCAGAGTTGAATCTATGGACGCACCTGACTTGGGTCGACACGATGGAGGCGTCCGAGTACTTGCAGAGCTGCTCTAGGGTCATCGAGGCCACAAATCTAACGTTGGGGATCTTGTCGCGCGCGCCGCGCACCGCCAGCGCAAGCATGCTTGTTAACAACTCGCTCGACGCCTTTTCGGTCGCGAGCTGCTTGAGCCCGTGCAGCACATTCACGCGCTCCTGGTAGATCACCGAGCGGTCGAACGTCTGCGTGAGGCGCGGCAGGATGTTTTGCAAAATGTACTCGCTGCCCACGGTCTCCAGCAGCTGCGGGAGGATCTTCGTCGCGCTCAGACGCACCTCGCCGACCATGTCCGTGAACGAGCTCATGTAGATCTCAAGCAGGTGATCCTGGAAGTACTGACTCCCAAGGCTACCAGCAAGCGCTGGGATCGACAGGATTACGGCTTCACGCACGCGCCACTGCAGGTCGCGTGCGAGGTCCGCGATCGCTGGGAGCAAAATCGCCTCGAACGACGACATCCACTGCGCGAGGTACTCCATGCGCTTAAGAATGTTGAGACGCACGTCCACGATCTCGTCACGCAGGAACAGGAGCAGGAGCGGCGCAAGCGTCGACTTGGACGTCGCTTCGCCGAGCTTTGGCGCGAGCTCCATGATGGCGATCGACACAGCAGCTGCAAGGTTAACAAAGAGATACACATGTTAGCAATACATTCTACTGACATCAATCAAGACTGGCATCGAACTAAAGGAAAACGTACTTCGAACGTTTGGAGCCGTGTCTTGGGACAGCGTCGAGAGCAGCGGCAGGATCTCGCTCGAGAACAGCTCACTCTTGACGATTGTAATGTAGCCCGAGAGGTTCTTGGCTGACGCAGCACGAACTTCAGCCTCGGCATCCTACAGGAACAACAATCGCGAATGTGTCAGGAAGAACTCAATAATATTGCCAGTGCTAAGGGCATCATGGAAATCTGCGCCATTACCTGCAGCAAGTTGGTGAAGCAAGTGAGGAGTTCCGATTCTGTGATTTGGGATCCCATGGCGCGCGAGAGCTATGCATATCCAACAACCACACATCAGTTAGTCCGACCGACATCGTGATTCTAGCACTCGTAACGAAGAACTCACGTACCGGGAAGAAATCCTTCGCGACGCTGAAACGCACGCGCCACGAGCGGTCTTCGACCGATGAGCGCACGATCGGGAGAACGTGCTGCGCGTTCTCCTCTGGCGAGAGCAGCTGCGCGATTGCCGCGCAGTTCTCAATGGCCAAGAGGCGCACACTGTCCTGGTCGTCGGTCGTCAGTGAGCGGAAGAGCGGCAGCACGAGTCCACTGAGGTGCTCTTTCTCCAACGTCGCCGCGAATTTCTGCATCATTTTTGAATATCCATTGCTTGCCAGTCAGTAACACGCACGAAATGCATCCGAATCTCCACGACAGTTATGATAAACAAACGTACTCCGATGTTCGAGGCCGCAGCGCGACGGACCATTGGGGTGTCGTCGTTGCAGAGCAGCTGGAAGAAGCTGTTTAGAGCAAACAATGGAGCAATAAGAGGCAGGTGTTAGTCGACTGGCACCACGACGCGTCTCAGATTCAACAAGGCGAACACGATCGCCACGTACTCGCGGAGCTCCTTCTTGCGGCCAGCCTCCGTGAGCTTCTGGTACACGGCCGCGAAGAGCGAGCAGGCGGAGACACGGGATGTGAACCAGTCTCCCTCCGTGAGCTTCTTCACCAGCGGCACGAACACGTCGCCCGTGTTGGGCACGACAGCCGCCACCTTCTGTAGGGACTCGACAGCCTACAAACACAAAGAAAGCACACGTTTTGATTAGCCCGCATGCAGTCAAGAAAAGCTGGATCAACCACGCAGTTAGGCTGTCTGGTGCATACCCGGTCACGGACGACAGTCTCTTCAACGCCAGCGAGCACTTCAAGCGGCTCAACCAGCACGGCCGCGTGCGGGGCGCCGCCCACAAGCTCCACGAAGCCTCCGAGCTCCTCCGCAAGCGCGACCAGCACTTCGTCTTCGTCCTCAGTCGCCTCTGCATGATGGATAGCCCCAATACAAGATTGAATGAATGGTGAGCTGATTTCAACTTGTGTGCTCAATCACTCCGAAAACGTGGGATCGTGCTAGGTACCTTGCAGGAACGGCAGCAACTCCGAGCGCGTGCGGTCCGCGCCGAGCGCCTGTGCGACAGTCCTCAGGCGACGCATGGCCTTGATGCGCGTCTCCACCTCATCGCTCTTCAACTCCTCGGTCAGGAGCGCGATCGGGTACACTTCGTCTTCTGCTGCATGGATACACAACCAATTCCAGGCATGTACATGGATTGTCAGCCAACATGCTCCTTCAGTTCGTCATTCTCCCCTCCATGCAACCAACCACACACATGAACACGTCCAGCCAGCCAATCGCATGGAACGAGATCATTCTTTCCATCAATTGCTGGCGGGCTCGTGGCATCGCGAGCCAACGAGCAGCTCTTTAGCACCACCACCAGCCACAAGAGAGGGAAAGAGATCGCTGACACAAGCACACACACGCGTGCGCGCTTTCTCTCTCTGTGTTCCATTCTATACACGCACACATCCCCACACACACAGTCACACGCAGACTCGTACGCACCCATGGCTGCCGCTGCTTTCCTCTGTGCGTTCTGTTTCTTTTCTTACGGCAGCGTGACAACGCGAGCGAAGGCGCCCCCTCGCGCTCTCATTCAGCAACTCGAAGCTGGAAAAGATGAGGCTATTGCGAGGGTCCCTCCCCAATACGGCAACTTGCTCTCTCTTTTTGGTGAGGAGAGAAAGAAGACAGTTCCCCCTTCGGTTTTGTATTGAAAGCTCTATTGGCGCTTTTAGCCAGCAATGTCGAGCCAAGAAGGCGAAATGACATTGCGAAGTGGTTTGGATTTTTATCTCAAAGTGTATGTATTTACAAATGCAACGCTTGAATTAATATCACATTGTAAAATTGAGTTATACTGCTGTAACCTGACTGCTGAATTTATAAACCCATATGATCTTTCAAATTTTAAAGCAGAAATAGAAAGTGAAATTAGCTTTCATCCTCTTTTGACGAAAAAGGGTGGACTCTATTTAGACACATTTGAAGGAGTGTCTAAAATGAGTCTAACTAGAGAATTTCCGAAAAAGAACATCACATATGTAGCCATGTGCTCGCTTTGAATGAAGGTTTAAGTCATTCGAAAATAGATTCAAGGCTGGCCACACTGGTGAAGGCCCTGCAGAGTGAGGAGCACAACCGACCTGAGCAACCACTTCGCCACTCGTTTCCAACAGCAGAAGCTGCTTCCACCCAGCAGCAAGTCATTCCGAGTCTGTGCTACTTAAGACTGTTCGCCTCTGCTGTTCTTTTTTTCTGAAGCAAAACATGTCGACCACTTCGACAACATATTTCAAGTATATATAGACAGACCCCTTGGTGATTTGTCCTCATGACTGCCTGGGCTCTGACGAGCTTATTAGAGACGACGCTGTGTCTTCAGTAGCGTGTGTGGTGAGAACTCTCAGAGGCAGCCGAGAGAGCAGCCAACACAGATGCGCACTCGCGCCAAGTCGCAGCAACAGCAGCCACTACCCCAGCGGAGCAGCAATGCGCCGCTGCTCTCAACTAAACCCTTCTTGTCGCAGGACGTCTTCCGCTTGGTCGTGCGGCTTGAGGCGCAGAAAGCGCTCGGCGACGTGGACATTGGAGCCTTGGAGCGCAAGTTTCGCGTGCCGCTGGGCTACTCAGAGGAGGACACGCACCGCAAGCAGGAGAAGCTCGAGCTGGACGTACGTGCTATTGCTTGGCGTACAGAACCGCTGACTATTGACTAAGAAGGATGTGACGATGCACCTGATAACCTAGAACCTGCCTGGCCCAGGCGCGTACGAGGTCGAGGATCTCTGGAAACTCGAAGACGCGCCCCACCAGTCAGCGATCTTTGCGTCTCGCATCGACCGGGATCCGTACCAACTGGGCTCGCCCAGAGCTAAAAGCGCCAGTCGACAAGCGACTAGCTCTCTGTTACCCTCGCCAGTCAACAATAGTACCGTACTGAACCCTCAGCCGAGCCTGGGCTCGTTTAGTCGGAGTTCGCGAGGTCTCGAGACCGAGCCCAGCTCCAGAAGGAGACGAGCCCGAACCAGAGCCAAGAATTATCAGGACCAAGGAACTGAGCCTCAGAGCCCATCGGTGCCGCGCAGTTTGCTTTCGACCCAGAGCGCCATCTTCCCGCGCGTCGCCAAGGACAAAGACTCGTTCATTTCGGTCTCGGACCGGGACCTGGGGCCGGGGCTCTACGACATCAGGCGATTCTGGGACGTGCGCAGCCCCATCACGGACCCTGATGAGCAAACTTGGATCAACAATATTCAGAGCGACAAGCCCACGTCGGCGGTGTTCGGAGCCTCGCGGGAGAAACGGGAGCTTATGTGGTCGCCCGCGCGCAACCCACCGTCCTACGCGGTGCCTGAGGCCTGGAACGCGTCCCCGCACTACGCCAAGCAAAAGAGCAAGGTGCTCGCGGTCGCTGAGCGTGAGGCCCACAAGAAGAAAGTGACCAATGAGCTCAGGAAGAGCAAGATGAAGCTCGAGAGCTCACAGTCCACGCCTGGGCTCTCGAGTCTGAAGCACTCGACCAGGCTCCCAATCTCCTCAGCCTCAGCAACCAATGAGAGCCTGGATCCGTTCGAGTGGCTCAGACGACAGCCTCAGGGTGAGCAGCGCGCGAATCTGCTGGCGACAAAGTACGGGCTCCTGGACCAAGTCAGGACGCTGCACCACCACCACCATACCCAGCACTCTGAGCGCGAAGATTCAGGCTCAAATCCCCAGCCAGTACGACCAGTGCTCTTGCACCAGAACTCCCAGCAAGAACTCTCGCATCATCAGAACAACAGCGCTTCCAGTGGCGACCAAAGCCAGAGCCAGGCTCAGCCCCAGGACGCGACGCTCAATGCGCGAGACGAGCGCATCGTCATCAGCTGCCGCATGCCCGGAGGCCTCATGCTCAGCGCCACGCTCTTCTCGCGCAAGAAAGTGCGGCATCTCAAGAACGCGATCGTACACAAGAGCCACCGGCGGTTCACGAGCGACGAGCAGTTCGACTTGTTCCTGTCCAACGGCCGTAAACTGGCGAACCTCGAAGACACGCTATTCGCCTATGGACTCACGACGCGCTCGCTCGTGCAGATCGTCCCAGCCACCTCAGCCTCAGCACCACCCATTAGCATCATCAGTCCAGGGCCAGCACCAGCCACAGATATCCAAGGCTAGGCACAGTTCAGCCATCCATTCAATCCCATTCATTCATTTACACACCGTAGCTCTTGGGCTGTAGCTCTTCGTGTCATTAACTTAGTCGACGGTCACGGCCTTGGCGAGGTTGCGTGGCACGTCCGGGTTGATGCCCTTGCGCACGGCGAGCTCGTAGCCGATGAGCTGGAGCGGGATCGAGGCCAGCAGCGCCGTCATGGGTCCGTTCGTCGGGATCGGGATGATCGTGTCCGCGATGTTCTCGCACATCTTGGGGTTGTCCGTGATCACGATCGTGTACGCACCGCGGGCGCGCACCTCCTCGGCGCAGGTCTTCATGTGTTGCGCGTGCTCGTCGTCCAGCACAATGAGGATGATGGGTGTGGCGCCAAACTTGCCGTCCTTCTCGTTCTCGATGAGCGCGAAGGGGCCGTGCTTGAGCGCGCCACCAGGGTACCCCTCGGCATGGAGGTACGTGATCTCCTTGATCTTGAGCGCGCCTTCGTACGCGATCGGCTCGCCGTAGCCGCGGCCCAACACGAACAGGTGCTCGGAGCGCATGAGCTTCTCGGCAATGCGCGCGCAGAGCTCGCGCGAGCGCAACGCCATGCCGATGGCGATCGGCAGGCGGTGCATGCACTGAATGAGCTCGTCCATCTTGGCGCGGTTGCCGTCTGCGCGGTTCTGCGCGAACCAGGACGCGATGAGCCCCATGACCGTCACCTGGGTCACGAAGGCCTTGGTACTCGCCACGGCGTTCTCGCGACCGGCGTTCAGGTACACGCCGCACTTGGTCGAGCGCGCGATGAGCGAGCCGACCGTGTTCACGACCGAGAACGTCGGGATCTCCGTGGGCATCTCCTCGGCGCACTTGAGCACGCGGTGCACGTCCTTGGTCTCGCCCGACTGGGACACGACGAGCAGCCCGCCCTCTTTCTTCGGCAGCCGGTCGCTCGCACACTCGGACGCGTCCTCCGTGCTCACGGTGTCGAACGAGTTGAGCGACCGCATGAGCTTGGCGCCGTACTTGCTCGCGTACAGGCTCGTGCCGCAAGCCGCGATCATCAGGTGCTTAATCTTGAGCATGCGCTCCTTGTCGGCTTCCAGACCACCGAGGTACACGTGGTCGTCGGACACGCGACCGCCGTAGCCCAGCGCCGCGGCCACGGCCTTGGGCTGCTCCATGATCTCGCGGATCGTCCAGTGCGGGTACGGCGCCGGCGAGAGGCGCACTTTCACGTCCGGCGCGATCGCGAGGCGGCTCGTGGGGAACCGTTGCAGGAAGCCGTCGTTATCGTCCACCGGGTTGAGCTCGGCCGAGTCCGACTTGAGCACCGCGAGCTCGCCGTCCTGGAGCGAGATGAAGCGCTTCGTGTAGCGGCTGAAGGCCGTCGTCTCGCTCGCCACGTACATCTCGTTCGAGCCGTAGCCGATGCAGAGCGGCGAGCCGTTGCGCGCGATGATGACTTTGCCCGGCTCATCGCGCGCCATGACGCACAGTCCCCACGTGCCCTCGAGCCGTGTGAGCGCGATGCGCGTGGCCGTGAGCACGTCCGCGCCTTCGCCCATGAGGTGGCCGATGAGCTGCGCCGCGACCTCCGTGTCCGTATCGGTCGAGAACACGACACCTTCGGCCATGAGCTCCTGCTTGATCTCGTAGTAATTGGTGAACGTGCCGTTGTGGATGAGCGACACACGGCCGTGCATGTCCGAGTGCGGGTGCGAGTTGCGGTCCGTCTTGGCACCGTGGGTGGCCCAGCGCGTGTGCGCAATGCCGACCGTGTTGCCGTTGTGCTCGCCCTTCGACTTCTTGAGCAGGTCGATTGAGTCGGCCGTGCCGGTCACGGACGCGAACTTGGTCGTCGTGATCGATGCAGCGGGCTCGCTCTCAGCAGGAAGCTTCTGCGTCGACATGCCGGCCGAGTCATAGCCGCGGTTCTGCAGGATCGTGAGCCCCTCGAGCAGGAACTCGGACGCGTCCTGCGACGTGCCTACCACGCCCACGATGCCGCAGCAGTCGGCCGCATCATTGTGCTGGTCATAGAGTGCGAGGGCACCAACGCCCGTGGCCGCGAGACCCGCGAGCAGCACGCGTGTCCAGCGCTTCTCGTCGCTCTGCTGCGTCGTCTGGACGACCGCGGCTGAGGCGGCGGGGGTGGCGTTGCGCAGTGCGCCCTTGAGCGGATGTGACGAGGAGCGCAGCGAGGAGAAGGCTCTTGAGGTGGCGCTGGTGCCGGTGGCGACCGCGCGGCGCAGCGGGAGGGACGCTCGCAGCATACTGATGCGGTGGTGTGCGTTGCGTTCAGAAGATTCGACTTTGAAGAGCTTCTGGTGCAAGCAAATGGGGGCAAAACAAGCGCGAGGCTTTTTCAATAGGACCTCTCCATATGGATTAACTTCATGTGCATAATTGCTCTTAGCATAGCCATTCGGGCAGCTCCTAATGTTTTGTGTGGAGGCTATCCATAGCACTCTTACATGCATTAGCATAGACTTTCGTTAGAATACAAAAGTTTATATGTTTGGGCAGCTATAAGCATCAATCGTAGTGAGAGCTTTGGAACGCACGGATTCTCAAGACGAGACTAGATCAACAACGTGCGTCCTCTTGTACGTACTTCTAGGTTCATATTCAATTCATAGCACCTCAGGGCTCTAATTATTGTTGATTGCAATGGTTTTATTATGCAACACGTCTTGTCCCTTGAAATAGATTCCAAACTGTACCTACGAATAGACTGTAAACTTCGATCTCTCTCTTGCTCTCGCTACAAAACAAAATATGACTTACACTCTTTATAAGCACACTTGATCGAAATGAAAGCGACAGCCGGCTTGGACCAAGACGCCGACGCCGACAGTGTTGATGCGTACTTGGAGGAGATGTTTGACGTCGTTGCGAGCTTCACTAACGACAACGAGCAACGCATTCACGACAACGAAGGAGAAAATAGCGCGACGACGAATTGGGCGAGGATTATGAAGTAAAGCACCTGCTTCATTTGTGCCGAAATTTTTTGGCGAACTAACGTATCATACACGTCATTTAAGGTATCGAAAGACGTACGGGACTTGCTGTGGAGCACACGAATGTTTCTACACAAAAGCATTGCGGATGGGAAATAAACATACGCGCATGTCTGACTACATTACAATATAACCAGCATCCACCTCGCATTTCTTCTTCGAAGAATTTTATACTATATTTTGTATGCCATTCAGCTATTCTACGTTTTGTATAGGTTCTATTTGCCAACAAATTTAGAGCACAAGCATAATTACACTAGGGTGAGGGTTATCTGTTTTTCCGTTGTTATCCATGTGTAGAAGTTCTACTGTGGGTAAGTCAAACCAGGTGGAGAGCGCTCATTGGCTGATATGCTGAGTTTCAGCTGAAACCTCTTTCAGACAAAAATTGTGGTTTTACAGTTTTAAATAGATTTTTATAAAATTATACAGAAATAGACAGGAAACTTTATGAAAATCACAAAAAATACAGATAGTGTAGCCATTTAAGAGCCTTGACTGCCACACATGGACACGGCCAGCGTTCAACAACAGTACTACTGTTGCTCCTGCTGCATGTACTATGAGCACCTTTAGCAGTTATGCCCTGACATCAAGACCTACATGACGACGGTGTGCAGTTGGCGCCGTCCGCATCTTTCTTGGCCTCGAGTTTCTCGCGCTCGATCTCGCCCTCGATCTCGCCCTCGACCAGCAGCGAGCAGCATTAATAGTCCTCAAGGTCCTTGCTGCGTTGCGTTCTCAGGTACTTCATCAACTGCTACTACTGCTGCTGCTGC
>JAASGT010000770.1:0-16462 GCA_023334315.1 Globisporangium alternatum
AACTGGCAGATCATACAACTTGGGCATGGCTTCACACTGCTTACTTGAATAACAATGTTAGCTATATGACCAATGTTGTGTAGCAATCCAGACCAACTTTCAATATTTTTACAAAGAAATAGACACAACTCAGTGGAAAATGAGTAAAATTGGCATCTCTGACTCATACCTCTCATGACAAAGATCAACAACGGTTTTCAAAATGCTGTGGACATTTGGTGCAACACCTAAAAGCTCCACCAAATTCCCAGAAAGTCGATGCCATGAAGAAGCCGCCGCAGCTGCGATGGCTCGTCGTTCTCCTGCTGCTCGGCCAGGCGCTGACGCCAGCGCACGCGACGCAAGAGCAAATCGCAGCAGCCGAGACGCGAAAGCTGCTGGCCGACCGCGCGTGGTTCAGCCAGATCGCGCGCGTGCAGCAGCACACAGACCCGGTCGGTGGCGGCGCAGTGCAGGAAAGACGTGCGAGCGGCAGCTGCTCACCCGATGGCGCTGGCGCGTGCCTCGCCGTGACCGAACTGCTGCAGCCTGGGGCGACAGTCGAGGGCTACGAGCTGGTAGAGCGCACAGCGCTGCTCGGCGTCTGCGACCAGCAGCCGCCCGCTCAGATCGCACACGAGCAGCAGCAGACGAAAGAACGGCAAATCGACGGCGTAAAAGAAGTCGCAAGTGAAGACGACGAGGCGCTAGAACTTACGCGTCCACTGGACAAAACTGCCAGTGGATCTGCCACGCAAGAGAAAGGCGAGGAGCGCGACAGCAACGCTGAAAATGAAAGCGAACAAGGAGATTCGAGTGAGTCGAATGACGGCGTGAACCCAGTCTGTACCTTGCCGATAACATTGCACAGCAGCGACGCCACGGGCAATCAGGTCGCGCAGACAGCAGCGTCCTACGAACATCTGGCGGACGGCCCCACTCTGGAGTACCAGGTATCCTTACATCCATGTCTTCGTGCTATGATCTTCGTGTACACTGCTCTCACATGACCCATACGACTGTGGTGCTCTGATGAATACGCCTCCTAGTGTCTGCTGGAAGAGCACATCGACCTGATCTACGTGAACGCCAACTACCGCCTGCGACGCAAGTTTGACGCTGGTAGCCATGGCGAAGTGTGGAAAGCCACACGCCGCGTGAACGGACGTGATGAGCAGTTCATCCTCAAGCGCCTCTTCCTCGAGCTCGGCGAGCAAATGGTGCAGATGGGGCTGCGCGAGGCGCACTTTGGTCATGTGCTCACCAAGGAGCCGCACGTCACGCGGTTCGTCGAGTACTTTTTCCGGCCGTCCGCGCAAACTGGTGACGACGAAGAGAATGGCGAGATCCCAACAGCCACGCAACAGGAGCTCTGGCTCGTGTTCTACGACGAGGGCATCTCGCTGCGCCACTACTTGTACTCGAAGCGCGAGGCGACGCACTCGGGCGTGATCTTTGAGCCGTCGGCCTTCTGGAAGAAGCTCCGCACGGACGCGAACGGCGAGGTCGTGTTCCGCGAGATCCTGCGCCAGCTGCTGCAGGGCGTCGCCGCGCTCCACGCGCGCGGGATTACGCACCGCGACATCAAGCCGTCCAACATCCTCGTCGACATCGAGAATAGCCATCAGTCGGGCGTCCCGATCGTGAAGCTCGCGGACTTTGGCTCGGCCGTCGACGACTTCACGCTGCGTCACCTGTACCCGAGCGGCCACGGCCCGAGCCAAGCCGAGGAGACGAGGGAGTACCAGCCGCCCGAGGTTCTCTTTAACGACTTGGGCCAGCCGTACGACTACGAGAACCCAGTTTCGTACGACCTCTGGTCAGTCGGTGTTGTGTTCCTCGAGATGCTGCTCGGGTCCCCTCAAGTGTTCATGATCTCGCCGCGCGCGCGCGCGAAACTGGACGCGGCGCTGCGGTCCAAGCGGTCCAAACCCAAGGCGAAGGAGCACAAGAGCGAGCAGGAGGAGCAGCAGACGAAGCTCAAGAGCTACCTGCTGCACGTGCTCAGCCACGAGTTCTGCATCTTCCAGCCGCCGCCGCACCAGTTGCGCGCGCTCTGGTCCACCTACGCCGTCTCGAGCGACGGCTGCAATTTCGGCAAGTTCAACCTCACAGTCGTCGAGCGCGACCCACTGCACAAGGGGCTCGAGAACCCGTGGGGGCTTGACCTCATGTGGAAGCTACTGCAGTGGCACCCGTCGCAGCGGATCCCAGCGGTGCAGGCGCTCGAGCACGCGTTCTTCAAGGGTGCGTACACATGCGAGAAGTCCGGGCGCGCGTTCGCCACCAAGCAAGAGCTCGCGGTGCACGAGGCGTATTTAAAAGTGCAGGAGGCGCGCGACAACGAGATGGCGCTCGCCGTGCGCGAAAAGTACGAGCTGCCGAGCGCGTTCACGTGTCCGCACTGCCGGCGACGCTTCTCGACCGCCGCGTCCTGCGAGCAGCACCTGGTGGCCAGGAAGCACAACGCAGCGGCGCAGACGCACTTTTGCAACTTCGACGCGCAGGTGCTGAAGCAGGCGGTCGACGCTGAGACACAGGCGTACCAGGCTGCCCAGCAGCAGCACGACCTTCCCAGCTCATTAGACAGCAGCAACAGCAGTCGCGCTGTTGGCATTGCGCTCTTCCAGGGTCGCAAAAAGTTCATGGAAGACTTTTTGCTCGTCGACACAAATCCGCAGCTGGGCTTCGACTTGTATGCGGTTGCAGACGGCCACTTGGGGACGCGCGCGGCGCAATTCGCGACCGAGAACCTGCTGCTCATCGTCTCGAGCAACTTTGCGCTGCTGCCAGCGACGACCACGAGAGCCGAGCGGGAGTTTGCCGAGCACGTCGCGCTGCGCCAGACGTTCCTGGAGCTGCATAGCGGCTTCATGCGATCCATTACCAAATCGTCAGCATCAGAGCATGGCGACAGCGATTTCTCGGGCTGCACCTTGACCGTCGTGCTGTATTTCCGCGACGAGCAGCGTCTCGTTAGCGCGAACGTGGGCGACTCGCGCGCCATTGCTCTCTTGAGAGCTAAGGGCCATGGTGATGGCACTACGACAGAGCAGATCGTGCCGCTGTCTGTGGACCACTGGCCGAATGCCGCGGATGAGCGCGCACGCATCGAGTCGAGCGGCGGGTTCGTGAGCTTCGTGGGCCTCTGGCGCGTCGTGGGCCAGCTGGCGGTCTCGCGTAGCATCGGCGACCAGCACTTGCGGCAGTACGTGTCCGCCGAGCCCTCGGTCTTCCACACGAACCTCGCCGAGTTCGACCATCGCGGTGCTGTGCTCGTGGTCGCGAGCGACGGCCTCTGGGAGGCGATGTCGAACGAGGACGCGCTGCGCTTCGTCCGTGAGCAGCAGCGCAAGAGGAGCGCGACGACGGACAGCACTCTGCTGGATCTGGGCGGAATGGCGCAGGACCTGGTAATAGAAGGCTACGTCCGCGGCTCTCAGGACAACTTGGCGGTGATCCTAGTGGAGCTGGAATAGAGGAAGCGGTTGGCTGGCTGTATGTTTGATGGTGTATCTGTGTCTATTGGCGTGTCTTTATGGCGTGTCTATCTATTGAGTGGACGAGTGACTTACTCCTCGCTGTCGCCGTGGCGCCGCGCCTGCTGACCATACTGGAAGAGCACCTTGGTGACCTTGTCGATCGACGGGACGAGGATGTCGGCGTCCTGCGCGAGGTCTTCGAGCGACGACGCGCCGCCGATCACGCCGATCGAGAGCCCGCAGCCGGCGTTCTTGCCCAACAGCATGTCGGTGGACGTGTCGCCGACCATGATCGTGTTGTGCGGCTGCACGCCGAGCGTCTGGCAAATCGTCCAGATCTGCTCAGCCGCGGGCTTTGCAGGCAGGCCGTCGTCGCCGCATGCGAGCGCATCGACCATGTGGTCGAGCTGCAGGTGCTTGAGCGTGTCGATCGTCGGCTGGCGGTCGTCCGTCGTGCACACAGCGATCTTCATGCCCATGTGCTTGATCGTGCGGAAGAGCGCGCCGATGTCCGCGAGCGGCCGACTCGTGGTCACGGGGTCCGGCATGGACCAGCACTGCTTGATCACGGCCTCGGCCTTCTCTTGCGTCATGCCCTCGGTCACGAGCACGCGCACCGCGAGCTTGTAGAGCTCGCCCATGGGCGTGCAGCAGAGCGCACCCTTACTGCGGATCGAGCGGCGGATCCAGTCGTAGCCCATGGCGTCGAAGAGCTTCTCGCGCACGGGCAGGTTCGTCGTCATCTCGACCTTCCACGCCTGCGACTCGACCCAGCCGCCCCACATGAGGTTGAAGTCAATGAGCGTGCCGTCCTTGTCGAAGACCACAAGCGACGGGTCGCAACGTGGGGGCCGCGCCGCTGCCGCGGAGAACTGGCGCGACTCGTTCGCGAGCAGCGCCGCGGCTGCCACTGGGCGTTGAGACGGTGTGGACAGCGCCGAAGAGGAGACGATGGTGCGGCGCACGGCGCGACGGAGTGCGGCGGAGGACGAAGACGCGAGGAAGCTCATGGTGGGCAAGTGGGGAAGCTGGTAGTAGTGGTGCTGAGTGACTGACTGGAGCTGCTGTGAAGAGGAGCGATGGCGGCAAATGGGGAAATGATGAGCTTCTCGCTTGTCTTGCCCTTGTCACTCTATTTGTGGAGCTCTTCAAGTGAAGCCGTCTCGGGCGTTTCGGCTCGTGCCACCGACTAGCAGCAGCAAGATTCGGTTGTCGCGTGGTCGTCGTGTCGGTTTCACTTTGTGCAACTGCACCAGTAACGAACCGGAAAAGGGGAAAGGCACTATTTGTGTCACCATCCAGATCAAGCAAACTGCGCGACATGTAGTTATCCCCCAGGGGGTGCAACTGCAGCATTTTGACGCTGGCAGCCACCATCTCGACCATTTACTGCTGCCTGCTGGTGTCGCAATGCGACGCCCGAATACATGTGCTGCACGCAGATAGCTGATCGACCGCCAAGCAGCCTTCATGGCCATCTGCTGCGACCTGATCGTCTGTCCGGCTTTCCTGGGAGCATCGCGACACCATTGACGCTCTGAGCTCTTCGTGGATCAGCTTCTTGGCGTCATCCAGCCGACGAGCTATAATTAGCCCACACGCATGTGCGCTAACTTTAGAGCGCTGATCAGCGCTCTTCGAGCAACCCAGCAACGATAATGATGCACGCACATGCTGCGCTGATTCGACGCTAGAGCCCGCCGAGTGTGCCTGTGCCGTGCGCGATGCTGCTGGAGAAGTCGCAGGAGTACGAGCGGCGCGTGCGGTCGCTGCGCAAGCGTCTCACGCTCGACTTCCGCCCGCTCAAGGACACGCTCTCCAAGGGTCTCGAGGTGCTCATCGATGTGAGTTCAAGTCCATTTGTGTGTATCATCACTGCGTGCGAATGATGTGAAGCAACGTTACACTAACGAACGGGTCCACACGTGGCAGCCTGAAGCCGCGGTGTACTGCACAGCGACGGTCGAGGCGCTCTGCGACGCGCTCTTCAACGTCATCATCAAGAACCTCCACGACGAAGCAGCCACGGGCGTCGCGCCGCTGGTACATTAACGCGCCAAAGTTGTAGCATCCCCATTACGTTGGCATTCAGTCTAACCAACAGCTTGTTAATCTCACACGCACGCCCACACAGGATACCAAGATCACCGTGTGCCACATCCAAGTAGCGTTGCGCAGCCACGCAGACTTTGCGCGCGTGCTCGCGAACGTCGAGAGCGCGGCGCTCGTGCTCGAGTACTTTCTGGACGACGCGACGTCCAAGGCGCTCTACGACCGGCAGCTCATTGCCACGCGGGACGCCAAGCACCTGCGCTCTTCCGCCGCCTTTACAACCCTCAAGGACGAGGAGAGCGAGGAGGAGCTCATCCGCATGCACGAGCGCACGCGGTCCGAGTGGCAGAAGCGCGAGGACGACCCGTTCAGCGAGGTGGACTTCGCCATGGTGCTCAAGTGCGTCCATCCGGCGTTCACGCTCTCGTACAACGCCACGATCTTGCTCAGCGCGCTCATCCGCGAGCTGCTCAACGAGGTGTGCGACCTCGCGCAAGTGGACGCCGTGCAGCGCCGCGTGCCGCCGGAGCTGTACCTGGACGACATCGACCAGCCGCTCGCGCGCATCTTCCACGCGGGCGAGAGCGGCAGGCAGATCGCCAAGATGGCGCTCGACTGCCTTGAGCGCTTCCGGCTGCGCTCGCGCAAGGGCACGTCGCTCACGATCCGCTTCCGCGTCTTCCCTGGCCCGAACGCCGCGCAGAACTTCCGCCTCAATCCGCAGCACATGCTCAGCAACGTGCCGCGCGAGACGCCATTTGCGCAGTTGCTGCCACAGATGTGCAAGAAGTGCCACGCAGAAGTCGCGACCATCGCGGCGATCTACCGTGGTCACCAGATCGAGCTGCAGACCACGCCGGCCGCGCTCTCGATGCCCATGGGCGGGATCGTGTACCTCGTGTCCAAGAAGTGGTGGGACTACACGCGCCGCAACGAGGCGCGGCGCGGACTGCTCTCGTCGCTGCGGCCGCAGGACGCGCAACTCAAGTCGCTCGTTGAGGGCACCGAGTCGAGGGTCAAGAAGGAGTTTCAGATGGCGGCATCGCCGAGCGCCAGCAGCAGCCATCAGCCGTACGGCCTCCAGGTGGGCGGCGGTGGCGCGTCTCCCTCTGCTGCTGCTACTGTAGCTCTTCGGCGCGACGAGAACTTGGAGGCTAAGCGCATGAAGCAGCAGCAGCAACTCGCGCGCTCGAACAACACGAGCACCAGCAGTCTGCACAGCACGCACAATGGCTCGAGTCCCAGTCACTATAGCAGCAACAGCAAAGCGACCGGACCGAGTCAGAGCCGATCGCCCGTCGCACTGACGATCAAGCAGCAGATCGAGAAGGAGCGGAGACAGCAGCTCTACGAGAGCGACGGTGAGGACCCGTCGCAGTCGTCCGCCGCCGAGGAGGACAGTCTGTCGCAGCTGCTCAAGGAGCGTCCGAAGAAGGCGAGCGAGATGGCGCCACCTCATCATCGTCAGCAGCAGCAGTACAACCACCGCCAGCGGTCCCCGCAGCTGCGCCAGGGCGACAACAACCCCAGCGAGGACGCGCTCTCCGAGATGCAGCAGCGCCACGCAGTGGGGCGCTACAGTGGTAGCGACTCGTCCACGTCGCCGCACCACCACAACTCAAACACAAGCCTGATAGGCAGTAGTAAAAACCAGGCTTCTGCCGCCTCAGTACCACCACCCGCCGCGACGGTCAAAAGCCTCGCGGCTCGGAACGCGCAGCTCATGACTACTCTGGACGACGCGTGGCTCGGGTTCGCCGCGATCTCGGGCGGCGTGCGCACCATGAACGAGAAGCTGGCCGCGTGGCAAAAGGGTGTGGAGCCAACAGTCGACCAGCAGCAGCAACAACAGCAGGACATTGCGGACAGCAGCCGTTCGACGGACGCACTCGTACCGAGCCAAGCGGAGCTGGCGGAGCTCGAACACGAGCTGCTGGGCCACCTGGAGAAGGCCGAGGAGCTCGTAGCGCAGACCGCGGCGGCCAAGGAGCTCGTGGCGCAGCTCGTCGAGCAGGTGGGGGACACGCGGCGCTCGCGACGGGCTGTTGCTGGCCACTCATTACTACAGTACTAACACATCACACAAAAGAAGGTTGTCCACCTTTTGTCCACGTTGAAGATTCGACTGGTTTTTTGGTAGTCGCGCTTGTTTGTTTTTGTGAAAGTCCAGTGCAGAAAGTGCTCTTGACTCGGAACTCTCTGAGCGGCCGACCAGCTTTCTTGGTATTGTTCTTGTTGCAGACTGGCACTTGTTTGTGTGTGAGCCATGTCGACCGCATCTTGCCACCTTGTGTTGTGGACCGTGTCGCAAGCAGGTCAGCAGAATCGTGGCTGACTAGATCTGCGTGCGCTCACTTTTTGATGGCCGCCGACAATCGAACGCGCGTGTGGGTTGACCAGATTTGGCTTGCAAAAGTCTGTCCAACTGACTGGCTGACGTTTGGATATGTTCGCTGATCATCATCTGGATCGTTTGAAGCATGCGGTTCCGAAGCGTTCTTTGCCGCAACCCATCCATCGTCCGTCCGTCCATCGCATCACGCATGTGCGTGTGAATCCGCAATCCGAATGTGGTCGGATGTCGCGTCCCACTCTGCGTCCCACAATAGTGGGACAGATGCAGATCATTCGCGCTCGCGCATCATCATCAGGTCAAGTGGAGCGTGATTTGCTGACCTGCGAACTTTACTGACTGAGCATTCAGTACAGTTTGCAGAAGCCAACCGCATACAGGCTTTGTGCAGCCATCTGCAAGACAAGTCGCGAGCAACAAAACAACTGCAGTAACCCCACAAACATGCAAGCCGATTTGCAACTGGCATGCACACACAAACAAACACAACCTTCCCTTTTTCTATTCGAAGCAAGCGGAGACGGGCTCTCTCTTCCGTCGTCGTCGTCGTCCCTCCCGCGCCTGAAAAGAGAGGGCGCACGAAAAGAGAGGGTGCCCGAAGAGAGGCGCTGGTCCATGTACTGATTTGCGTGATTTTTCACTCACACGTCAGGATGAAGTTGTGATTTGCGTGTGTGTGTGTGTGCAATTAGCTTTTTTTTCCATCCCATCACCTCCTTCCTCATCTGCGGGACCGAACCCATTCCCGTCGCATCCAACAATTCTATTCGGCGCAAGCTTGCTTGTGTTGACTGTCGTGTTTATCCGCAACAGCGAGATCCCAGAAAACAAGAAAGTAGAATCAGCACCAATTTTTGTGTGTCGCTTTTGTCTCATCCATCGGATGGACACCTTCTCTTTTCTTCAGTTGGTTTGTCGCGCGTGCGCAAGTCTCCAAACAAGCATGCACCACATACGTTGATCTGAATACGCATGCTCCACCTTTTGCAGAGATGGTGGCCACCTTCAATCCGAACGTTGTTGTTGGCTGGTCGCGTGGAGGCGGCAGGCAGGACAGGCAACGTGTCTGTTCTTGGTGCGTCTCGCGCCAGAAACCGGCAAACAACCAAAACGAAACAACGCAGAGAACGGGCGGTATCCGTCGGGAGTGGGACGCACGATCTTAGGAAAAGCAAACGCGTTGTCTCATGGAAAGCCAACAAATATCAGATTTCTGTGTGTAAAACAACTCATTCCTTCTTGTTCTTCTGTATTTCAAAAAGATGAGCGACCTTGACCCAAACTGTATTCACTTGCTTTCGCACCCACCACCACCACCGCCACCACACCCACTTGACTTGCGCGCCTTTTACTTGACATTTTTGGAATATTGGAGCTCCAAAAGGCAAGCAGGTCGAGTTTCTGCCATTGCAAACGTCAGCGAACAACGTCAGCTGTTGCACAACTGAAATATCGACACCGTCGCGCGGTTGCGTTCAGAGGCGCAGGTGCAACGTTGCTGACTGTTGCGCGCTCGCTCGCGGTCCAGCTGGTGAGTGAGAGAGCGCATCTTGTTGCTTGCTATTTGCTGCAAGCTTTGCTGTGCACACACACACTCGCTCTCTTTGAGAGAGGAGAGTGAGTGAGTGCAACGCCTCACCCGAAATGCGACGACTCCTTCAAATGCGAAAGTGGCAATCAAATCAAATCAAAGCGTCGACAGTATCCATCCATCCAGTTGCCGCGCCACATGGCTCTTCCGAATCTTGTGACACACACACACACGCACAGGTCGGTCGTGGGAAAGGGACAGCCACACAAAGCACGTGTGGGTCTCTCTCTCACTCTCTCTTCTCCTCGTTGTTCTGACTTTGACGGCATCTTTATGATGTGACCTACAGACCGGCTTTCACAGGCCACACCTCTTCAAGGTGTTCCCATTTTTACATGAGAACACACGCTCTGAATTGTGCTTTTGTGAGCCATCGTTACGGATGAACAACATAACCACAAAGTCAGTTTTGTGGGGCATTCCATTCCTCGTGCTTGCTCCAGCGTTTCGACGCTTGCGTTGTCTCGCCTTTTTGTTGCACACACGTGTGGTGGTGGTGGGTTAATCGACGCCGCCAGAGACAGGGCGCGTACCAACGGTTTCTTGATGCTGGCGTTGTTTGATTGGCTAGCGAAGCGGCGTTCTATTGCCCATCCCTTCGTCTTGCCCATCCCGTCCTCCCTCCCTCTTCTTCGTCGAAAAGGCGATGGGCACGTGGCCGGCAATGATGCGTCGAAGTCTCTCTCTCTCTCTCTGGACTTGCGTGCTCCTCTTAAAAATCCGTCGCGCGTTTGCGGTCACTCACTACCCTTCGCAGCAGTAGCAGCCGGCCTTTCTGAGAAAGAAGAATCTCATTGGCTGCTTAGAAAGAAAGGGCGAAGATGTTCAAATGGATACACTTTCAGGAGTTCCCATCCTCCTCGGTTGCAGTTTCGTTGCTGAACTCGTCTGCGCATTTCTTCCGCATCCATCTCTCGCATTCACTCTTTCTGAGGAAAGGAGAACAGAATCTGGATCAACTGAGAAACGTCAAGTGGGTGGGTGGCTTGTATTCCAAAAGTGTGATGTTTTTCTGGTCGGACGTTGGCGGAAACGTCTGGGGTCTTCAAAACGGCTGTCGGTTTGGATGGATGTGGCTTCTTCTATCGAAGCCACTCAAAATAAACAAATCGTCTGTCAAGGTTGATCTTTGAAGATTGGGGTCTTGTCGTGCTCAGAAAAAAATAATGTGGGAGCTTGCGCCAGATGCGAAATGCGCCCCATAACGATGGATCCGTTCTCCTGATACGGCTGAAAATCGGACGGAGCCAGGGCGGGAGGAAGAAATTTGCGAGCTCTCCAGGGCAGCAGGCGGCAACAGGGATGATGGATCCAGCAGCAGCAACAGGTTTCTCAGCCATGCGTGCGCGACAACAGAGCCATGAAAGCTTACAACATCATTCTCAGCCTTGAAGCGCGAAAACAAATGTTGGGATGCGACACCACTCATCTGGTGGTCATCCTGATAAGATCCTTGTCCAACAAGGCTCACGGAAATTCCTGGTTCTCTGATAAAATCCTGGCTCTCTCATCGAAAGGCTTTCATTAAAATTTTAACGCATACATGTGGGCTTCGAATAGCAGCCAACGCAATGCGCCATATGAAAGAAAGCGATTTAAATGCTGATAAAACTCAACAGTTTGTTGCTAAAAACTCTCCTCGTAAAATCCACCTAGATCTTTGAAAGCACGCGCTCGCGCTAGAAACATGCGGACTGCGCAGCTTGTGCACACGCCTTTGTTGAACAGGCCAGCAGTCGGCCTCGCACGAGAAAGAGAGAGTGGGCGTGTTGCGAAAGCGTCACAGCGACCGTGATTCCGACCTCGCGGTGGCCCATCTCTCCGGTTCCACAAAAGCGTCGTCCGTCCGTCGTCGTCGTCAACTGAACACTGAACCGACGTTTTGTTTTTCGCATGTCGCTTCCCATCTCCCCATCTGCCTTCAATCCGTTTGGCTCCGAAAAGAACGGTCTGATGCGTACGCAATCACTCCGCAAAGATCCAAAGCGGAAAACTAACGACGACGCAACGACGATGATGCTGCACACCCTTGGTCAAAAACATGAAAGAAAGACTCCTCCTCGCAGAAAACAGGCAGCGAAACAGTAGGCTATGGATGGTGAGACGGGTTGAGCTCTCCCTTTTCTTCCCACGCGCTCTCAAAAGTCACACGCATCCATTCAATCATCCCCAGCCAAACAGGAAACTGCTGAATCATCATCAAGTTGCCTTTTTGGGAGTGATGGTCTAGTAAGCTCCTCCCTTGCATTTTTGACCCCGCGTGGATGGACCCCAAAAAGGATTGAGCTACAATCGTCGCACGATCACTCATACTGAAGAAAAAAAAGTATGCAGGGTCTACCTTCGTCACTCGCTTTTTTCTGCTACAAAAAAGATTGATGAATATCACAGACACTCTCTCTCTCTCTCGTATACTTTTTCTCGATGAAAAGGAGCTGAACCGCGGAACACGCGGACCTGAAATAGAAAGGCTCGCCTTCTGAGCCCACCACCACTCGCTCGCGTGCTTCGCTGTCTAATCCAAAAAAGGTGAGACGCCAGCCGTCGCTGTACCGTAATCCCTTGACTCCCAACGAACAAAAGTCGCTCGCTTTCTCACCAACCACAAAAACGGGACAGCAAACAATCGGCAACCGCAAACAATTGGCAACCGACAGACAGAGCTGGTGGGCTTGCTTGTTTCTGTCCCACTCTCTGTACTGTACGGTCCGCGGGGACAAGACGCGCGCAGAAAGGGCGACCGATCCCAGACCCGGGAAGAAAAAGGACGACCGAATCACTGCTCTTGTCGGAAAAAAAGGCAGCCACCGATCCGCACAATCCTCTGGCCGGCCGCAACTGACTTGTCCAAGGTCAAGCACAGACGGCGTGGTGGTGCACGCGAGACAACAAGGTTGTTGTCAACGGCCATTCTCGGATTTCCCTCTCAGCACACAGATAACCCAGCTCAATCAAACACAGCTCCAGCATGATGATGACCGCACATCTCAGCTCCCCGAAGCTCGCCGCGCAGGTGACCACGCTCTCGGTCAAGCGTCCGAGCCTCTCGACACTCAAGCGCAAGCTCAGCACCGACGACGAGACCGCGTCGCCCACGTCCCTGGACGAACTCGCCAGTAACAGCAGCAGTAGTGCGGACGAGGCCAGCGTCATCTCGCCCAAGAAGAAGATCAAGGCCGAGGGCTCGGCCACCATCAGCACTGCCATGAACAAGTGGGAAGAGGACGCCATCAGCGAGGCCAAGGTCGAGAACGAGGCGGCCTCGAGCGCACCTGCGACCCCGTCCGCAGCGTACGTGCCGGTTGCGTTCAACTCGGCGCCGACGTCGGCACTAGACGAGGACGAGCTCCAGATCCTCAACTACTTCCTGGCATGAGCGCGTTCGCCCAATGAAGCAGAAACCCCATCCAATCCCAGTGTCTGGGCTGCCCGCAGGCACGAGAGCAAGCGCTACTGAGCCCAGTGGCCAAGGCCGGCTGCTCTTCAGGAACAGTGAAAGCCGCCACTCCAGGAGCTCCACAAATCAGTCCTGGGAGGCAGAAGGCGGAAGCCCACTGAGCCCACCACGGCCACGGCCACTTCCTCCCCAATAGAGTAGTTTAAGAGAACACACACCCGAGGTGTTCGTTCCATTAGCCCTTAGAGTAAGTATTTAAGTGTGTGCAATAACATAGCAATAACAGTAAGCCAAGCAGCATTTCCACCACCTTCACCTCTTATTCTCATCAACTCGGTTGTCCTCCATCTCAACCACTGGAGCGTGGTGCTTCAGCCTGCGATTTCAACTCACAAGTCCAGATAATGGAGCCAACCAGTTCAGACAAGTTGCTAGAAAGAGACGCTAGCATCGCAGCAAACGAATGGCTTGAAGTGGCAAGAACGCGCCAGTGGCCACGTGCTAAGCCAGGTTGGGTGGCGAACTCCTCGGTGTTTACATCTCCGCCAAGAGCTACAGTTTGAGATTCAAATGGCTCCACTCACTGCAACTGCACTGAACACCGTCCGCAGTTAAGTGTGGTCAGTGGTGGCGTCTGTCTAATGGCCTCCTCACTCCGTTCTGATTCACTGGACGCACGCTTGACCATCACCACTGCTCTTCACTGCATTAACTCGCGCTCGCTGCATCCAGAGCTGCACTGTCACTGCTGCCACTCTGCTGCAGCTGTGGGCCGGTCACATCGGCTGGTGATGGGATGTTTTTTTGCAGGTTGGACTCGTAGAACTGGCCGAGGAAGCTCCCGAGCGCGCCGAAGAAGCCCTCGTGCTCGAAGAACTGCGCCTCCATCTGCGACTGAGACCAAAAGTCGATCGCGTAGCTCAGCTGGCGGCTCGCAATCTCGTTGCGCCGTAGAAAGTTGCCGCAAAAGTAGATGCGCTTCGTGTTCACGCGCCGCGCGTTCAGGTACGCCACCTGCCCGATGTTCTGAGTGATCATGAAGAGCAGTGAGCGCGCCAGGTCCTCGTCGCGCGCGCTGCCGCCGCCGCCACCATGCAGTGCCGGGGGCGCTGTGCCCATCTTCCCGAACGAGCTCGCCACGGTCGACGGCTTGAGGTTGAACTGCCCGTAGCCCGCTGTGCCGTAGATGTCGCCTACCGTCATGTCCACGGCGTTCGAGTCGCCCTCGACGCTCGCGTCCATGGCCTCGTCGAACGAGTGGAGCTTCGAGAGCGCCTTGCAGAGCCCCCAGAACGTGCCGCCGCCGAGACTCGTGCCTGAGACGCGCTCGTACGTGTTCTCGCCCGAGACCTTGAGGATGCTCACGCCCGAGCCGATGTTCACGAGCAGGAACGGGTACAGCTCCGCCTTGTCGGGCGTCGGCAGCACTGTCTTGTCCGCCTGCCCGAGGCCCTTGGTGTCCAGCACCACGTTCTGCTCAAAGTATACATTGGCATGAGCTGTCGCTGCCAGTAGGACATAGGAAGCCAACCAGCGGTCACAAAACCGTACCTTGAACGTGTAGCACTCGTCCTTGGCGTACTGCAGCACAAAGTTGAGCCCGTTGATGAGCGCGTCCATCTCGTCCGCCTTGTGGATCTCGATCCCAAGCTTCTCATTAAAAAGACGCGAGAACTGCGCATTGTTGACCATTGAAAACAGCATTAGTACAGGTGATTGATTGCATGTGTACGTCAATTGAACTGTAGTGGACTCACTTTGTACGCGCCGCCACCCGTGCACGAGATCTTCTTGATGTACCGATGGAAGAACCGGTGGCGCACAAAGTCCGTGATCTCCTCCATTTTCGAAGTCTGGAAGCTGCACGGCCACACAATAGTTAGCCCATGGCCTAAACCAGCAACAGCAGCATATTACACAACACAACGCGTACTTGCAGAAGTGGATCGTGCCGCCGAGCTCGGGCACGTGGAGCTCGAGTCGCTCCTCACGCTGCGCCGAGCGCGTGTGGTCGGCCGAGTGGAGCGCGAGGATGTACTCCTCTATGTGGTTCAGACAGCCCTCCTCGTGCTGCGGCTTGTGCAGGTGCTTGGAGATCTCGCCACCCAAGGGCTGGAAGTAGACCATCTTGGCGAGCGTGCCGCCGATGTCCATGCCAAAATAGCGCCCAAAGTCGTTCGCCTTGGCGGCCGAGAGGATGTGCTGGTGGAAGCGGTGCAGCTTGCGCTTGCGCGCGATGATGAGCCCCGCCACGCAGGACGCGCTGAAGAAGAACACGCGCGTCCAGAACACCTCGTGGCGTCGCTGCTGCTGCGCCATGCTCAGCGCCACGGCCGCCACCGTCGTCATCGACAGCTCCCTCGTCATGATTGCCGTGTTGATGATGAGTAGCTGTTCGCTAATTCAAGCCGTTGATATAGTGTGGGACACATAATTACAAATTTTAAATAATGTAAACCACACTACACTAAAGGTTTCAAATACAGGTGGACTACATAAAATGATCTGATTTAAGGGATTCTTTGCTTGCTGAGGCACATGAAGATCAAGATGGGATCTCGAAAAGCCATTTGTTCTGGGACTAGAGGTCCGCACGCCAGACACGCCATTCCCAGAAGAGAGAGAGAGGAAGCGAAACGCTCCTGAGACGACAGGCTTCGCATGAGATTTCACAACAAGAGTCGGTAAATGAATGCGCAAGCGTCTGATTCTCTTTTGGCTTCAATATGTGTGCACGATTGCAGAAAGATCTTCACGCGCCTTATAAAAAATCACATGGGTGATTCTTTTTCATTTTCAAAAGTGAGTGAACGCATTGGCCGTTTCAACAAGATCGCTTGCCGGTTTCTGGAAAAGTTCAACTCGCGATCTTTTCCCCGAACACGTCGTCGAAACAACAAAAATAGGAAATCGGATTGACTCAATGACCCACAACCATCGCAGCCACAAAAAAAGCAAGCAACGGTCAACCGTTTCCCTTGCGTCAAGAAAGGATTCGCTGCGTGATCGCATTTTTAAATCGTGTGTCATGCTTTGCGACTTTGTCGAGCAAGAAACACAGATGACGAAATTGAAATTTCGTAAGACGACCGTGATATTGTTCGATCGTTCTTGCGAATAGCCATTGGGTGAATGGGTCTTCAATATATTGTGACAGAGATTAGGTGGTTCGATTATTAACATAATTTTTGGAAACATCTTGATTTCACTATGTGGAGGCGAATGTATGTTAGAGATCTCAATCACCCACGTGGGTGATCGAGATCTCTAACAAGCAAACCCCTAATCCTCATTTCCTCCATACAAAACAATAGCAGAGTGAAAGGGATTAGGGGTCTCTTGTTAATAATGGTAAGGAAGCTTCAACTTCTCTAGCCTACTCACTCATTCACCCACTCATCACCCAATGATCCAACACCCAGAAAGTGGCTACATTTGTATCGTGTCCACGATGACATGTAACTAGCAAATCGCAAAGGTGTGGACGACCTGGATCGCTTCGCACCGAGCGTCACGGCCTCAGCTGGCTACGGCCATGGCTACGCAGTCAAGCAGGCGCCAATGACCATTGACGCCTGAGGGCTACAGCAGCAGCTAGGCAATCAGCG
>JAASGT010000771.1:0-16460 GCA_023334315.1 Globisporangium alternatum
CTTGCTCAGTTGCGATCTTACGCTCAAGTTGGATCGAATACAAGTTGGGCGTTCGTGGGAGTTCCAGCTCCCAAGTCACGTGTTTCCTGTCATGCGACTCGTGGAACTCTAATTAGCAGATCATACATGAGCATGGCTTCACACTGATTATTTGAATAACAGCGTTAGCTATATGACCAATGTTGTGTATCAATCCAGACCAACTTTCAAAAAATTACAAAAAATAGACACAACTCAGTGGAAAATTGGGTAAAACTGGCATCTCAAGACCGCAAGATCGGGTCTCCGCAATGAAAGTCCTAAAATAAGAATAGTTTGCACCATCGCATCTCCAAAAGTTGACTCGACAGCAGACGCCACTCACAGCCAGCCAAACTGCCAGTAGCTCCACACACACGCAAGGTCAATGATTATGCCGAACCAGCAAGGCGCCTTCGTTCGCGACGACCTGAGCCGCGTGGTCCCCAAAGGATTTCTTGATGGTATTGAGTGGCTTAGTGAGTTGAGCTGAGCTGAGCTGAGCTGTCTGTCTGCCTAGAGAGCGAGTGAGCCAGCGATGGATACTGACTGGTCCCACTGCCTCAAGCCTTCTGCGCGACCTGATGCGAAGTGTTCCCACCATCGACGCTACGCTGACGAGAGACATGAAGAAGCGTGCTTTGCTGCAATAACTTCGGAGCGACCGTGAACCTCGCGCGCATGTCCTGTTTGCTCTGTGAAGTAAAGGCAGCGAGTTCCCTGTGTGTTCACGCACAACGCGCGCTGGGCTTGTCCAGCATTAGCAGCCCATAGCACACATCATGAGCAATTCTTGATAGTGTGTGTTTGTTTGTGGTGTCACGTGTTGAGCAAGTGAGAAGCGCGAGATGCGCGCATAACAGAAATCATTTATGTGCGCAAGCCGCACAAGCAAGTGGGCTTGCGAGTTTCGTTTGCGCGTCTGCTTGTGTCGGGCTTGTGCGATGATGCCTAGAGAGAGAGAGGGAGGGGAGCTGCAGCAATTAATACACTCTCTGGTTCTTGTGACGCCGTCACTGAGGTGTGACTGCGTGGTATGCAACTCGGTCCAACAAGTTCAGCAGTGAAAGTACAACAGACCCATCCTCTCGCTTGCGACTGTTCAGGATCTTATCGAATCTCTAAATTTATAAACATTGATGAAGCTTGCAAGCACTTTTTTGCCATTGCATTGCTGGATCGTCAATCAAGCGCCACGCATTCGACGCAGCGCAAGGTTATGCACATCTACTGTTTCTTGTTGCTCTTCCTTGGCTCTTGTCAGGTTGGCTTGTGCGTTGCCTGCTCAAACCGCCTGTGAGAACGAAATTAAATTAGCGATTCGGCTGGTCAGAACAGGCAGGCAGAGAGAGTCAGTGCTTTTCATCATCTCCGATGTTCCGATGAACGACACAACGCGGCGATTTCGTGACGACTGGACGACTAAAAATGCTGAAAAATACTGAGCGAAGCTGGGATTGGGATCTATGCGAAACACACACAATATCGTTCAAAGAAGCGTCACGCGCGTCTATAAGAGGACTCGAGAGCGAGTAGAAGACGCAAAACACACTACAAATATATAGCTCATGCAGGACACTGTGTCGTCCTTTAGCTATGCTGATACTGCAGGGCTTGCTAATAAATTCCCTTTGATGATCAGATGTGGTGAATGGCCCAATCAAAATCACGCGCAAACTGAAGTAATGTATTTTACGCGTACTTTACGTGACTGATTGCTCTTTTTTTTCTCCTCCCCTCTGGAATCGCAACCGATCAATTTTACTGCAGAAAACGCAGGCGAGTGGCATAGAGTGGTTGCGTTTTGAGGGGGCTTCGACCGTCCTCTGCGCTTATTGGTAATTTAGCTGCTCAGAAAGTGCATGAAATAGAGGCTGTCTAACTGTATAAATTTAAACAAAGAATCCAATTGTGCAAGAACTCTAAAGTGCTGATTATCTGATAGATCTATTTGTATAAATAAAGTGGAAGGAACTATTAGTTTCCATTGCTTCCTTCGTCACCAAACTCAGCGCGAAATTTGTTTTTGCGGCAAGGTGCACAAGAAGGCAGGTCAGACAGGCGGAAAGCGAGCGACGCAACCCGCACAGCACACCAAGCAAGCAAGCAAGCAATAGAGCGAGCCAACAAACCAACAAAAACAAACAAGCGCCCGCCCTCCTCCGCCTGTTTGTTTGCTCGTTGTCGTGTGTCGTTGTTGTTTGCCTCCCGCCGCTTGTTTATTTGCCGACTTGCGCCACTTGGCCAGCACACAGCTCAGTAGCTCCCCATTAAAGAAACCCGCACACGACGATGGCGACGTCCAGGTACGGCTACCCGCTCAACTTCGACTGGAAGCACCCGTGGCCACGTGCGCCCGTGCCGGCGAACGAGGATGAGCGCCTCGCAGAGCTCACGCGCTACAACATCGTGGACTCGGAGCCGGACGAGAAGTTCGACAAGCTCTGCCGCATCGCGTGCAAGGAGATGAAGTGCCCGATCGCGGCCGTGAGCTTCATCGACAAGCAGAAGCAGTGGTTCAAGGCCAACTCGGGGCTCACGCAGAAGCAGATCCCGCGCGACGTCGCGCTCTGCGCGCACACGATCATGCACCCCAAGCGCGCGCTTATCGTCGAGGACACGTCGCTCGACGAGCGCTTCATGAACAACCCGCTCGTCACGCGCGCCTCGGCCGTGCGCTTCTACGCCGGCGTGCCGATCACCACGCCCAACGGCTTTTGCATCGGCTCGGTCTTCGTCTTCGACGTCAAGAGCCACCAGAACGTCGACGCCAAGATCCTGCACAAGATCGCCGCCAAGGTACTCAAGTACATGGACGAGCGCTTCAAGGCCTCGAGTGGCGGCGGCGGCGGTAATGGTAGCTTCAGCAGCAACGTGAGCACCAGCAGCGCCGGCAGCGTCGGCACCAAGCCGTCACTCGCGCGCACTGCGTCCTCCGAAGCGATTAAGCTGGCGCCAGCTGTGCCCGTGCGACCGCAGACGAGCCAGCCCGCGGGCGAGACAGTGATGCAGCACCAGGCACCACCGCCACCAGCGGCCATGGTCGCGGTCCCCTCGGCAGTGGTGGCGGCGACGCCGATCGCGACGCCCGTCGAGCAGGGCGCAATCGTGCAGGCGGGCGGCCCCGCGTCGTCCACGGCGATCGAAGTCGGTGGCCAGAAGCAGGCGGGACTGGGCAACATGGGTACGATGCTCATGAATCTGCTCGCACGAACAACCGAGACACAGCAGCAGCTTGCGGCGCAGCAGGGCGTGATGTTCGAGACGTTAGGGCAGCACTCGACGCAGCTGGACTCGCTCAACACGTCCATGAGCAGTCTGGAGCAGAAGTTCGAGCAAGTGCGACTGAAGCGCGCCGCCGCCAAGGGAATGCAATAAGCGCGCCGCCTCGCCTCGACGACCATAGAAGCAGAAGACGAATCGAAGAAGCCCAGCAGCAGAGACGCGTGTGCCACCATACTATATTACCGCCTTCCGCAGCATCACCAGCAGCGCATGAGGATGCAGTGAGCGAGCGGCGGGCGGGTGCAGCGTCTCGTGCTACATTTTTTTACTCCATGTTATCCCTCACATCCATCCACCTCCGTCCCTCCGAAGCAGCAGCCAGCATCAAGACAAGAAGACAGACCATCCCAAGCAGAAACAACATCAGCCAGTAGCGCTATGTATTCCCCGTGTCAAAGAGTGACGAAAGAGGCACGAAGAGAAGAGCGAGCGAATGAGAGCGAGCGTATCTATATAATAGCAGTGCACGAAAGAAGGAAGGAAGAAGCAGACGCGTGCAAGTCAGCATGCTAACCTGAATGGAACAATGTGGGGTCGTCGCGTGCCCATTTGAAAAACAAGATATCCGATAGTTGTTGCTCTGTTGCATTGCCCACTGTGCTTTGGATCAGAGTTTCCATACCGGCGTGTGGTCAGTTCCTGGACGAAGCTCTGCGTTCGACAAAAGGGCCTTTCTCGTTTATGCTCTCTCTTCGCATGGACTCATGGGCCTCAGCATGACGTCCTGATCCGTCAGCTGGTTCGTATGACGAGTGCTTGTGTCAACTGCGAAGCGCTCTCGAGCAAATCCCTTGACCTCTCTCTTTGAAAGAGAGAGAGAGGTCGCTCCTGTGTTTCCTGGACTTGCCGTGACTGCTGAGCTCATCTCCAGTATCAGTGTCGTTATCGTTGTCGCTGTTGTCCTCGTGGTCAGCACTGTCGTGGGCCTTCGGCTGCTGCTCCTTGAAGTAGCAGGAGACGCTCTTGGCCTTGTTCTGGTTCAGAACCTGCAGCAGTTGCACCTCGGCGCGCGACTTGAGCGCCATGCTGATGCCTCTCACTCACTGTGACCCAAGCTCACCAGCAGCAAAAGGAGATCACCAGACGCTGTCCTATAATTGATTTCAGTCACTCGGAATGGACTATGGCAAGTCTCCTTGGAGAGAACGCCATACTTGACAAGACCGTGCCTGACGAGCTGGACGTCGACGCTCTCTTCAAGTGAGCCTCGCATCCGACACGACGCTTTTCAAGTACCGTTCTCTAACACAACACATCAAAACACTGAAGTTCCACGACGCCTTCAAGTTGCCTCGTTTCGTCATTCCCACTCAACCAAGCTGATGCGTTCTCTTCTCTCTCGTGTTCTCGTGCTGTGTTGCTGTAGTATTTTGCTGTTCTGTTTCTTCAAATTTCTCTCCTCTCTCCACATCGCCCCACGTCACCAGCAGAGCTTTAGCCCTTGAGCTTGTCCAGACAGCACAGATCCTGCTCGTCGTAGTCCTTCTTCAATATCCAGAAGTCGTCGTTGTCCTTCATGACGTCGGCGAGGACACTGCTGCCCAGGAACACCAGATGTTTACGGCGCGGCGGGTCGTTGATGCGCAGGCGAAACTTGCTCAGGCGCGACTTGTCGCCCTTCAGCACGTCCTTCAGGTGCAGGTCCTTAATGTCCTTCTCGAGGCGGCTTGGCAGACCCGGGTACATGCTCGAGCCGCCTGACAGCACGATGTTCTTGAAGAACTCGCTGCGGAGATCAATGTCAGCCTTCATGCACATGTCAAACACCATGTCGCTCAAGCCAGCACCTTCCATGTCGATCAGGCTCGGGTTAAAGAGCGCCTCGGGGGTCTCAAAGTGCTCGCACTCCAGGCGGATGTTACGTCCATCAGGGAGCACGTACTGCTCTTCCAGCACGGTCGTCTCGTTCGCGAGCTTGCGCTCAGCTTGAGGGTAGAACGCGACGTAGCAGAGTTTCTCCTTGATCTGGCACACAGTCTCGAAGTCCGCAGTGCGGTTAAACGCGTATCCGCGTAGCAGCAGCTTGATCAGGTACTGTGTGATGTGACGCCCCGCGACGTCCAGACGGCAGATCAGGTGCTGTGGTACGTAGCCTTCGTACACCGACACGACGCGCGTGACGCCATCGCCCGTGACGATACCCTGCGCGTAGAGCGTGAGCATGGCCAGCGTCGTGATGTTCGTGCCTTCAAAGCCGTACTTCTCGAACATCATCTCCACAAGCTTCTCGCGGTTGCGCTTCGGGTTAAGCGGCGACTCCGTGAGCAGGATGCAGCGGCCTGCCGCCGGGTTGATGCCCAGGTGCTCCTTGAACGTGTAGTCCCAGAGCCTCTCCATATTGTCCCAGTTCTTCATGATGCCGTTCTCCACGAGGTACGAGATCTCGAGGTTCGAGCGCACGGCCGCGGCCTCGTCACCAAACATATGTCCTACGAGATACACAAACACAGCGCGTGCAGCATAGCAGTACGAGGTGAGACCACGGATCATACAGCAAAGCACAGTTGATTATCGAACTGCAGACATTAGCGCACCTTGAGCAGAATGTCCTTCTGCACGGCTTCCTCTGCGCGCAAAATCGGACGTCCGACAAGCGACGAAAAGATGCATTTCGGAAAGTTCTCCGCCGCAAAGCCCACTTTCACAAACTGCACACGCACACATATAGACACAATAGAACAAAGCGAATGTGGGTAAGATGTGTATCTATCATCAAGCAGAGGAAGAGGGGAAGATTCCCATCAAGCACGAAACGAAAGCTGCCCCCGTGCGAGGCGCGTTCAATCGAGCAGTCCTTCTTGAGCTACAGACGGAGATACAACACGTACCCCGTGCCGTTGTCGCACACGACGATCTTGTTGGTAGCGAACATCTTTCTCTTCGCGTGTTGCTTGCGCGCTCTTCTTCTACTGTGAACGGACGAGCGAGCGAGTGTCCGGCGATGATCCTCTCGTCGCTCGTCTGCAACTGCTACTTCATGAACGTACGCACATCAGATCCTGAATACCCAGTTCCACCCTGGGTATTGAGTAGGCTTGATTAAATAATATAAAACTACTCGTATACAAGCTTGTTTGTTTTGTTTTAGGATTTTTTTCTTAAATTAAAAGGTATTTTGATCTGATAGAGGTATAATATAAATTTCACGAGTGCATAACACGCACTTAACGCTAATGAACTTACCAAAAAAGCCTTTATGTAGTAATACCCTTTCTAACTAGGTGACCTCCAAGTCCAAAGTTCCTCTGAAAGGACATAAGCTATCTTTAGCCGTCGTCGAGTGATCGATCGATGTGCGGACGGAAATGGCTGCCTCGCCTGGCCATTAACAGACAGCAGTGCAGAGGCGCATTCGTACGCCCAAGGCGATCGCATTACCAGGCGCAACGTCCGCTACGTCACACAGGGCCATCCAGATACGCTCATGGCGTCCGCTGCTGCTGCGCAGCCCGTCGATCTCGCGGAGAGCTCAATCGCCTCCACCGGCGAGGAGTTCCTGCCGCGCCTGTCGTTCTCGCTCACGCGCACTGAGACGGCGCAGAGCTTCGACAACAATAAAAATGCCAATGACACGGTGGGCAGCGTGTTCACAGCGAGCGGCTTGACGTCTGCGCAGCTGCACGACACGTTTTTGAGCGCCGAGCACTTCGTCGCGGTCGTGCTCTCGCGGCTGCACAAGGACCCGATGGCGATCGACCCTAAGATGTGGTCGCTGCAGGACCACGCGAATAGGCTGTGGGCGCTCAAGCAACAGGCGCTCATCGGCTCGTGCGAGACATCGCGCGGCTCCAAGGAATACCTCCAGGCGCTGGACGCGACGGTATCGACTGCGAGCAACCGCTGGCGTCCGTGCTGCTTCCGTATGCTGGGCGAGAGCAAGATGTGCGTCGGTGCTTTGTATGTTATGGATACCATATTGTGTGTGTGAAAAAATGCTGATGGTGATGCTATGTGGCTGTGTTCATTTCGTGCATTGAGCAGCAAACTGTGGCAGAATCTGGGCGACATGCCTCATGAGCAAGCCAAGGTCTGGTACATCCACATCGTGACGGACATTTGCCCCGAGTGGCGCAACCCACTGCGCACCGACTCGGCCTTGCTGGTAAGTGAGCTAGCAGCACTTCACTCAATAGCTTTGGTCTAGTACCTCCGGTCCTCATTACAAGTCTCTGTCTATGTGGTTTGCTACAGCGAGCGTGGACACCCGATGATGAGAGCGACCAGTGCACGATCTGCGCCGAGGCGTTCACGTTCCTCAACCGGCGCCACCATGTACGTTGCGCCCTCCCAAAGTCAGCCAGTCACCCACGTATGACCCGCACACACATAGTGTACTAACAAGCACACACACAGTGTCGCCGCTGCCTGAGCCTCGTGTGCGCGGTCTGCTCGCCACACACAGCCCCGTTGCGTGTGTTCACGCAGACGACAACACCCAAGCGCCTGCGCATTTGCAACGTGTGCTTCCACGAGATGGGAGGCACCAGCAACAACAGCAATTCAACAAAGAGCGGGTCCAGACAGAACCAGCTCCGGCGCAGCGTCACCTCGGCCTCCAGCAGCTACACGGACGAGGACTCGCTCCTGGGCGGCGGCGCGGCCTATCCGTACTCGGACGACCAGGTCGGCGACCTCGAAGACCTCGCCAGTACGGACACGAATACGAATATGAGCACAGCCAGCAAGCACGCGGCGTACCTGACGTCGGCCACGATCCACTGCGGCTCACTCGAGTACTTCCACGGCTCGGGCTTCCGCAAGAGCTGGCACGAGTACTTCTTCGTGCTCTTGATCCGCAAGGGCTCGCTCGGCATGTTCCTGCAGGCGCAGGACCACTTGGAGAAGAAGAAGCGGCCCGCGGCGGTCTTCAAGCTCAGTGGGTACTCGATTCGTGTCAAGAGTCAAAAGCGCCGACCGCACCAGTTCCGCGTCTCGCACCCGACGAAGAAAATTCTGCACTTTGCCGCCACGTCCATCGAGACGATGAACGCCTGGATCAGCCAGTTCATCAAGGCGATCGACATCGCGAACGAGCTCGAGGCGCTCTCGCCCATCCGCATGGCGCGGTCCCCGCGGCGCGGCTCCTTCACGTCTGCTAATAGCAGTAACTCTGGCAGCAGTGGCTCGCCGCGCTCAGTGAGTCCACCTGACAACGACTTTACCGAGGAAGATGACGATGGTGAGAACGCTGAAGATATTGATATCGAAGCCTTAGCTGCTGGTGGTGGACGGCGTGGTGGGTTGGATGAAGCTGATGAGGATGCAGCTGAGGACGACGATTGACACTGAACGAGGAGCTCTTGCTGGAGAGAACCAAGGACCAAGGCGGTTCATTGTCCACACTAACAAATCAGTACACTACAATGTTCAGGACTACACTGACCAAGTCTTCTTTGGTCTCACTAAAGCGCTCTCGTGATGGTAAGTTGGCAGGCTTTACGGAAGGAAGGTAAGCTCGCATGATGTCGATTGTTCATGTATGGGTTGTGTCCTATTAATATTAGAAACCTGCCATACTGACGCCATGGCGGTCGAGCGCAAATACTAATAACTCAAATCTACTTCTACAAAAAAAACTACTTCATCGTTGCTTTCGTGCGTGATAATAAAAAAAACTTGCTTCTCATCTGCTCTCTCTTGTACAAACTTGGGTGTGTGTGGTGGTGTTCTGGTGGACGGACACTCTCACCAAGGCACACTCGACGCGCTCCATTTATTGATACAGGGGTAATATGGGAACACGCGGCGAGGGTCCCGTCGGCAAGGGTGTGGGTGATGGCTTGGCTTGGGATGTTGATAGTTGGACACGGTAAAGGCGGTTGCTTGGGCTTGACGTCGCTCGAGTAAATAAGAAGCAGGGGTCTCTTCGTCTGCTGACTGGAATTACTCTGCAACGTAGACGCCGCGCGACATGCCCACAGGCGCATTCACGACGCACGAAAAGAACTCGACGGTCTGGTTGCCCGACGTGACCAGGACTCTTCCCGATGGAGTCTTGCCGGTCTCATAAAGACTCAGCTGAATGGATGTGGGCACCGTGGGCACGGTCGTCATCTCCGGGGATCCCGAGCTGCTGCCGTACGAGCTGTAGTCGTCCAGGTCGTCCAGGTCGTCGCCGTAGTAGCCGTCCTGCGAGGACGAGGCCGTGGACGAGCCCGAGTGCGATTGGTGGTAGTAGTGCGTGCCGTCCGTCTGCTGGTAGTGCTGCTGGTGCTGGTACTGGTTGCTGTTGTAGTACTCGGCGTAGCTCCTCGCCTGGTGGTGGTGCTGCTGCTGGTAGCCGCTCTGCTTGAGTGGTGGCGAGTAGTGGCGCTGGTGGTCGTAGCTGCTCGAAGCGTAGCTCTTGGTCGGCGAGTAGCCCGACGCGGAGCTCTGGTGGCGATGGCCGCCCGTCGGGCTGCCGTAGCGGGTGTTGTAGCGCGGACTTGCGTACATGCTGCTGCTTGTGTGAGGTGTTGGATGGAGTGCGGACGCGCTTGCTTTTTCTGGAATGGCGAGCACAGCAAACAAGCGCAAAGGCAAACAAGCAAGCGCAAAGGCAAGCACAGCAACAAGGGAGGGGGGAAGAAGGAAAAAGGAGAGAGAGGACTGCTGCGTAGAAGCCCAAAATAGCCGTCCACAGGCCATTTGTACCACGCTCTGGTCCGTAAGTTATCCGGCTGGCGGCGTAGTTTTCAATCAGACTTGCCCAAATAGCACAGCGTCTGATTATGGGACAGCACGCGCCTCATTGCAATAAATTTTAAATTCCTGCGAGAGGGCTCGAAACAATGAAAAAAATGACCTGGAAAATGCTCAGAGAGCGAGAAGCGTGTGTGTGACGTTGTGGCTGGGGATGGATTGTTTGCCGGATTTCGCCTGTTGCAAATAAAAAAAAAGAGCCTTCGCAGCGGATTCTCTCTTTATGCATAAAAAAGAAATCTGCATTGCCTTTCAAGCAGGAACGGCGCAGGTGCTCGAGCGAAATCGAGGATCTCTTCAAAAAAGCCACATCCCTCTCACTTTTACGCCAAGTTTTATCAAGCGCGTGCGTGTGTGAGCTCGTGCGGTGTTGCATCGATGCGTCACTCGAAGCTCACGTACGAGTTTATCACGCAAGCTGTTCATAAATGTCGGATCAGCATTTCACAGTCGTGGGTCGCTGTCGATTGCATTATGGCTTCGTTTTGTAGATGTGCCTACTCTAATGTCCCAAAACCTGCTGGACGAATTCTCAATCTAGCACGAGATGGCTGCATGGTGGTGATGATCTATGATGGTTTTGGTTGCCCGAAATGTGGAGTTCTGGCTGACCTCTCGATAGTCAGTAACAGTGCACGAGGTCTGGAATGTGCCATGCTTCTTGCCATGCATCTGCTGCTTCGCTTGACGCTCTTCGACCTTTGTACCATACCGCTTTCAAGAATTTAGAGATGGAGTCATGTAACTTGCCACCAGCATGGTCTCAGTCCGATTGACTTGCTTGCTTGTCTGCTTTGATTACAAATATGCGTGTGTGTTCACGAAAGCTTCAAACGAGCGACTATGACGATACCTGCCTTTGTGTTTAGCATTATGCCGCATTCATCTTGTTCATGATCAAGTCCGTATATCTGCTGCTCATTCGTCTCAGTGTCGATGTACTCGTGACTCAACATGCTTTCTGTTCAATTTCAACGCCTCCTCCGGCATGCATCATGAATCTCTTCGAAACGGATGAAGGAACAATCTTGATAGGGCTAGGTGTAAAGGCCCTTTCTGCGCACTAGAACAAGCGAAGATCAGTGAGAGCGTGCGCGTGTGTGGATACGAGCTCAACTGCTTCCCACAAATGTTATGACGCGGCCATGTGCCTTACGAGCTGCTGCTGGTGACGCATTTCTTAGTTTCGCTTGTATTTGTTTGCTAGCAACAAAGAAACATGTGTGCATGTTGAGATTTGCCTTTGTATTGCTCATTGAAGTTCATAGACTTAGTCTCAGAATTGTGCTTTGGAGACAAATCCAATCAAGTCCAGTTTGCTAGTCAAGGAGGAGAGCATCTCGAAAGTGGTCTTATCAAACGCATGTCACTTGTTTGCTTGTCTCGTTTGGACACCTTGCTTATTTGTGTGTGGCTGTGTTTGCCTGCCCAGTCAAATTGCTACCGCTGCTGCTGGACATCACCTTCCAGCAGCGTCTCGATGTTTCGGCGTCACCACAAAAAAAGCAAAACGAGGCAGAGGCGAAACGTAAATTGTCCCGTCCATGCACATCAGACGGCTAGGGGAAATTTATTTTACACCTAATATTTGTATACCTCCTGCAGTGGCCACAAAAGGGAGAGAGATGTGCGATCCGCAGCTGTTTGCGGTTACTATACAAAATCCAAGTCAAACTTCGAACCAAACGGAAGTTGGGTGCAGGTGAGTCACAAGATCAAGCCGGTTGATGAGCCAAACGCTCAAGGTTGGACTATTTTCGTGGTTGTCAATCAAGTTGCATTTATTTTCACATGTAATCAGTACAAAACAACAGAATCCAGAAAGTAGAACATCAAAAATGGACATTTGCATTTGTGATGTGGTCCACTCCCGCGCGATCTTGAAGAGACAACCAACCATGACCATTGCATTCGTCCGACGAAGAGCTGTTCAGCCGAAGCTGATCTCTCCTATTCTGATGACCATCCTGCCTTGCTTAAGCTACTCGAGCGCGTAGTTCGGGTGCACAGTTAAATATCGCTCCTGCTTGGCGGCCTCCAGCTGCTCGGGCGTGAGCTTCGCCTTCCTCTTCTTTGTGGCCTTCAACGCGCGGACGCTGGTCGACGGGCCGCGGAACGTCGGATCCTTGGACTTGTTGTCGTCGTCATCTTTGTCCATGTCTTCGTCGCCACTGGTCTCCTTGCTCTCGTCGTCCTGGTCCTGCTCTTCCTGTTGCTCAGCCTCCTCTTGCTCCTGCATGTCGTCGTCCTCGAGATCCACGACCGCGAGGATCTTGTCGCGCACAAGGCGGTCGATCACCGAGCAGATCATCTTCTTCTCGCGCGAGAGCTGCGCCTCGGACGTGATGTCCTGCGACGCCAGGTACCAGGTCACGAGCTCGCCTTGCATCACGCCGGTGTCGTCATCATCCTCGTCATCATCCTCATCCTCGTCATTGTCCACTGTCGCACCAGCTTGTCCAAGATTGTCGGACCCGACGTGCGCCTTTGCGGCTCGACGCGCGAGCTTGGCCGACAGCGCGATCTCCTCCTTTTCGCGGATGTACCGACTCACGGCCTTCTGGATCGTCGCGTAGCGCTCAAAGGACAGCGAGATGTCGTTCTTGCTGGCTGCTGCTTTCGCCAACGCTGCGGCTGTGGCCGTGGTCTTACTCGGGCCGTTCTTTGCGGTCGCAGCCTTGTCACTACTCGTCTTGGCACCATTGCTGCTATTGTCCCCATTGCCGCCCTGTGAATAGCTGCCATTCGTCTTTGGGCCATTGTCATCACCGTCGTTATCATCATCATCGTCGTCATCACCACCTTCGTCCTGCGAGAGCACAGGGATCGCAAGCTCGACGTTCTGCATGTCGACGTGGATGATCGACTTGCTCAGTAGCCGGTAGGCCTCCTGCACGTGCGAGACCTGCACGACTTCGCTCAGGTCCAGCCGCGCGAGCGCCTCAGAGAGGCGGATCATGGATTCGAGCTGGCGCACCGTGATGCGGTACGCGATGTTCGTCTGCCCGTTGCTCACGACATCGTTCTCGCGCAGGCTGCGGTAGCACGCGACCATCATGCGCTTCGCCTCGGGCGTGATCACCGGATTGAGCGTGCGCGCGAACTTGATGTAGCGCTTCAGGTCCTCCTCCGAGTACGCGCCCGAGTGCGTCGCCACCTGCAACGCCGCGGGCATGTGGATGTTTACAATGTGCTCGGCGATGCGCGCGTCGGTCGTCTCGTCGCAGTCGTCCAGGATCACGAAGAACAGGTCGAAGCGCGACATGATGGGCGCCGAGATGTTCACGTTGTACTTGAGCGTCTTAGTCTTGTCGTATCGGCCGTTGTACGGGTTCGCGGCCGCAAGGATCGACGTGCGCGCGTTCAGCGTCGCCTGGATGCCGGCCTTGGTGATCGAGATCGTCTGCTGCTCCATGGCTTCGTGGATCGCCACCTGGTCCATCGGGTCCATCTTGTCGAACTCGTCGATGCAGCAGATGCCGTTGTCCGCGAGCATGAGCGCGCCGGCCTCGACGCAAAAGTCCCCGCTGTCGGCGTCGCGCGTGACCGAGGCTGTGAGACCCGCGGCCGAACTTACCTTGCCCGACGCGTAGATCGCGCGCGGCAGGAAGCCGCAGATATACTTGAGGAACTGGGACTTGGCCGTCGACGGGTCGCCGACAATGCAAACGTTGATGTCGCCACGCAGCTTGATGCCCTCGAGCGTGGACTTGTGCACGCCGCCGAAGAGCATGAGCAGGATGCCCTTGCGGATCTCGTCGTGACCGTACACGCTCGGGCAGATCGACTTGGCCATCTTGATGTACCGGTCCGGGTCCTGCTTCATGCGCTGGATCGCGTTGAGCTCCTCCTCGCTGAACTCCTGCGCAGCGTCGGTGCCGTCCCCGCCTTCGTCGTCGCCGTACTCGCTGCGGATCGAGATGCTGTTAAAGCGCTGCTCCATGGTCTGCACCGAGCACGCCAGGAAGCACGTCTTGTACGTGAGCTCACGCACACCCAGCGCCTTCAGGCCGCGCACGCCCTCGCCCTCCATGCCATGGGTGCTGTTCTCGCCACCACCGCCTCGATTGCCGCGCGAGGCCACGGCCGTCTCACCGCCGGCGCGCACGAACTTGGACACGTCCGGTACAACGATCATCGTACCGGTGAATACGACTCGATCGCCGGCCTTCGCCTGCTCAACGTTCTCGTGGCGCAGGATGACGTCGATCGAGCGCGGCATGCTCCCCGGCGGGATCTCGTCGCTGTTCTCCTGCACTTTGACGCGCTGCCAATCCACGAACACACTCTTCTCCGTGTTGAGCTCCCACGTGAACGTGTTGGGGCAGAACGGGTTCTGGCACTTGACCGGCTCTGTGTACTTGAACTGCTGCTCGACGCCCGTCGTGTCGCCGCCACACTCACCACACGTGAACGCGCCAAAGAGCAGCTCGGGACGGACCTCCGACGTGCGCGTCACTGTGCCCGAGAACGACACGAGCTCACCGATGCTACGAGTGCGCAGATCGCGAATGCTGCATAGAGGTGAACATACAAATGTAAGAGTTAGCCAGTTAGCCACACGGTGAGAAGCTCCACCGACAGCACGATTGCAATCCATTCATGTGATGAAACGTACTGGGAGACGTGCTGGAAGTTGTAGAAGCAGACAAAGAACTCGCGCTGCGTCTTGTTCGCATCTTCGTTGATCGTGTACGCGGCGTCCTCCATGCGGATGAACTCGAAGACGCTCGTGCGCAGGTACGGCTCCCAGCGGTAGTATTGCGCCTGGATCGCGTGCGCCAGGTCTGGGTCGAACTCGAGCACATGCGTGAAGTCCACGAAGAGCGACGACGTCTCCGTGTTGCGCATCACTTCGGCCTGGTGGCTGTAGTTCACTGTGGGGCGCGCCGGGTCATCCTGCTCACCACTGCCGTCGTCCATCGCACCTGCAGCATCGATCTGCTGACCGTAGCCGCACAGAAACTGCAGGAAGCGCGTCTTCACGGCCTCGGCGGTCGTGTCCACCTGAAGCGCGACGGGCGCACCCGTCGGGTTCAGCGCCGCGTTTGAGCGGTTCGCCGGGTTGCCATTGCGTCCGCGCTTGTTACCTCCTCCACCAGCAGCGTTGCCGCCGCTAGGGACACCTCCGCCGCCATTCATCATCATCGTAATTGGCTGCACGGATCGGATTGTAGAGCTTTCAGTTGTTTCGTTTTGTCTTTCTTAAATTTCATATTATGTTTTATGAAATTTAGTTTCGAAAAGCGCGGGAACAAAATGACTTGGCTTTAGTATTAACCAGGTTTCTGATACTAGGTGAGGTAAATCCTAACATGGACAAACTACCTGAAATAGCAATTAATCATAATATCATCCACATTTCCGCATATTCTAGTTTTTTGGCAACCAATTGTTAGCGTATTTGAACTTGGACGTTCGATCTATTCGGTACAATATACATTTTCCAAGTCCAAACAATATTTGTGTGAAAATTTATGTACAAAAAAAAACATTGGACAAAACAATACGACGCAGATTGGTCAAAACTACCACGTTTGTAGGTAGTTTTCCTCTTTTTTAATCTCATTTTTGTCTCTTTTATGTTGCACCAAAATTCTTTAAGATGCTTTCATACAAATCCAAGTTAATAACGTTGGAGAATTTTGGTGTGTCACAGAAAAGACAAATTATATGCAAATAAAGAATATTTATGCAGAAAGAAAATATGTGAAAATTTAATGTAGTACACTTAAATTCAGGTCGTGATTTAGATTAAAAAAATTAGGACTGTTTGCTCGCAGGTTCTCTCTTGTGTTTTCTCTTTCACTTTGCACCTTCAAGCTACGACGAAGACAACGACAACGAAAGCATGCTACCGAGCACCATCATAGCACTACTGGTAAGGCTACGGAAGGAGGGTCTCACCTACCGGGAGATATGCGAGCGGACACGCGTGCCGGAGGGCACAGTGTACGAGTACCTAGTCCGCCGGCCGCGCAGGGAGCGTGAATTTGGGCCGCGACGCCGGCCGGTCGGGCGTCCGAGGTCGATGTCCCACAAGACTGAGCTCATGGTGCGAGCGATGTGCGTTGCAAGCTTCACGCGCCTCTCCATTCCACAGATTAGGTTGCGGCTTGAGGACGAGGTGGACGTCTCCGCAAGCGACAGCACCATTTCTAGAGCGCTAGCCAACACCACCCCTAACGGCCCGCCGACCAAGCTCAGCTTCATCCCCTTTCAGCGGACGGCAGCTTTGCAACAGCTAATGTCGATGATTGGAAGCGCGATTGTCAGTATTGACATCGCGATCTACATCTTTACAAGCCCTGAGGTGCGTGATATGTACAGTGCGCGCCAATAAAACGTGAAAATGGTGACTTCTGTGGATATATTGGTCAATAACACGATTCAGAAAAGAAAAAAGGCCTCGTTTTATAGCCAATCACGAAAGCAGTCGAATGAGACTGCTTTCGGCGAAAAAACGCATTTTTGAC
>JAASGT010000772.1:0-16459 GCA_023334315.1 Globisporangium alternatum
TCTCTAACTTTGGCAGAAGACACGTACTTGGGGATGGCTTCACACTGCTTACTTGAATAACAATGTTAGCGATATTACCAATGTTGTGTAGCAATCCAGACTCACTTCCAATATTTTTACAAAAAAATAGACACAACAGTGGAAAATCGGGTAAAAGTGGCATCTCGAGCGGAATTCAGTTGCGAACCTTCATTGCACCATTTTGACTGGTGCATTTCCTCCATTTTCACATGTCACGTGGTCGTGAATATACCGTTTCGGGTGCAGAAAGTGTGCCCGGTTCGCCACAATCACCCACTCGTTTCTTTTTTTCTTTTTGTTTCTTGTGTAAATTGTGTCGCCCATCCTATTTAAATATAGAAATAGACAAGATACGTACACGTCATCCCTCTCTTTTCTTATTTTCTTATTTTTGCATGCCTATTTAGCGGATTTTTTTGGCATTGGACATCACTGACCTCTCCTGAAGCAAGCAACGGAAAGCTCAAGGAAGAGGAGGAAGAGAGAAGAAGAGCGATTAATCAGTCGACCGAACGAGCAGCTCCATCCACGCACACAGGCGCCTCAGCAGATCGATAGACAGCTGTCTTCACGCTCTTCAATCAGCGTCTTCCCCTTGATCGCCTCTATATATGTTTAGGATGAACGTGACGTCGACGCACATGGCGCAAGGGCCGCAGACACCAATGCCGTCGCTGCGCGCGGACGGGTCCTTCGCGTGGGACGACCAGCAGGAGCTCCTGGACGAGCTGCTTGACATCTTCGCGGCACCGCCGGCTGCGGCGAATGTGAAGACGGGCTTTACAGACAGCGACAGTTTGTTCCAGGATTCGGGCATGGAGAGTAGCGCACCGAGCAGCGTGTACACGTCGCCCGCGAGCTCCAGGTACGACTACGACAGCACTAGCAGCAGTGCACAGAGCAGCCACCAGAGCAGTCCGGCCGTGAACTACGCCAACATATATCCCGCTTTCTCGCCTGCGAAGAAAGCGAACGACTACTCGTTTGGGAGCAACTTTTCGACGCCCGGCTCGCCGACCGCGTCCTCGAGTGACGAGAGCGGCGCATACATGGGCGGCAGCACGAACGGTGACTACGGCTTCGGCGACCTGGAGATGAACGCGTCCGGCTCGCCCGTGTTGGCCAAGGAGAAGCGCCAGCTCGAGATGCGGCGGAAGCGCAACCGCGAGTCCATGCGTCGCGTGCGCCAGCGCAAGCGCATCGAGAACTCGGAGCTCAAGAAGTTGCTACCAGGGCTCGAGGCGCGCCTCAACTACCTGCGCGAGATGAAGCTGCAGCAGGAGCGGCAGCTGACCAACGGTGTGACGAACGCGATGGTGCACAACGGGAACAATGGCGGTATCGTGGCCGCCCCTGGCTCGGATCTCGAGCGAGCCATGGAGCAGCTGCGCATCGTCGAAGACGCCTTTCTCCACGAGAACGCGTGGCTCGAGCAGGAGATCGACAAGTACGAGCAAGCGTTCGTGGCGCTGCAGGACGAGATCGACGAGCTTCGCGAGGCCGATGCACTCACCGAGGCGCCGCTGATAGATGACCCGTTCTCGTGGACGTCGCGCGCGATCGGGTACTTGCCGCAGTTTCACAACGCCGAGATGTTCGACTTTGTGCGGCACAGCGTGATCGAGGTGGTGCGCCAGGTGGAGTCGGCGCACAAGCTACGCGAGACCGCGAACGAGATTCTCGGCTGGCGCTCACGGCGTACTGTGGCCGGGCCGTGGATCCACTTTGCCGTGAGCAAAGACTTCATGCACGAAGACGTCAATATGGTCGCCGACAAGACGTGGTTTGTCATGAGCCAGAGCCACACGGTGAACTCGACGATGCCGCAGAACCACAACATGAAGGTGCTCCGCGTCGTGAACGACAACACTGTCATCTGCGCACGGAACTTGTTTTTCCCGGGCGACGAGCGGAACTACTGCACGATCTACCTGCTCATGCGCGTCAAGACTGCCAAAGGCTACGTAATCGCGCAGCGTTCGCTGCTGCCCGCAGATTACAACCTGCTCACGCAGCACTTGGGCTCCAAGTACTCGTACGTGAACATCTTCTACGGTATGATCCTCGAGCAACACACGATCATGAACGCCGATGGCCAGCCGGCGTTCGCACCCTCGGGCTGCAAGGCCACGTTCGGCGGCCTCGCGGGCAACGGCACGGAGATCTACGTCAACACGTGGGCGAAGGACATCTTCATGGCTATGCTTCGATGGGAGAGCGCGTGCGTCGGTCCACTGTATCGACTTTTATAATCGTCCTTGAGAGTGAACAAGACAAGAGAGAGATGTGGAAGTTTGGAGTGGTGGCGTGTTGGTGGCTGACGAAGAAACACAAGAGAAAACAGAGATGGAATGGTGATTGAAGAAGACAAGAAGAGGAGGGAAGAAGTAAGAGATGCATTGACAAGAATCTATGTATTCAATGTGCTTCGCTCGCGGCTTCATCGTTAGCGAACTATTGGTTCTCGATGGATTTGGAGCTCTTCGTCTACTGGACTTCAACCATCAATCAGATGTGGACACTTTTGACAGTTTCGTTTTCCCATCAAGGAAGCGCCTGGCTGACGTGGACAGATTTTGTTGAAGCACTTCATTGAACACTTTCATCTATTGACATGCACTTTCCAACGAATCGTAGCTGGCGTGTCTTCAGTATCCATGGGATAGTCCTAAAAACTCACTGTGCTGACAATTGCTGCTTCTGCTCTTCGATCCATCGCGTCACTCGCAGCATGTCGCCTTGTTCGCTGAGATTCGATTGCGTCTGCTTCAAGCTCACTTGGTGCATCTCAACGAGGCGCTCGCTCGTGAGCAGCTCGGGTCGCTGCTCCATGATCCAGCAGACGACATCCACGTGGCCGCTGCGAAGCCCACTCCAGAGAATCCTGGCAGGGAGGTAACCATCCAATTGGTGGTAGAGCCATTGAAGCATGTTGACGTGGCCATAGCAGGCAGCCGTCCGCAAGCAGCGCTTCCCCTGGAGCCGCAGCAGGCAAGTGACGGGTGCGTACTTCTCGACGAGCGCCATGTCGCCACAACGGATGGCAAGCGCAAAGCGGTTCTTGTTGTATCGCTCGCGAAAGGTCTTCACTAGCCAGGAGACCACATCGAGCTGCTCAGTGGAGCGCATCCACATCAACGTCGGCCAGTCGATCTTGCGCTCTGGGTAGTTCATGTGCGTTCACGCAAGCACGTCCAAATCGTACTTGCCCGTGACGTTCTTCATCGCTACCAGCAGTGCTTTCCAGTCGATTTTACGTTGCGGGTACTTTGTGTGGAGCCACTTGAGTGTGTCCACGTCATACCTAGGCATGATACATTTGATCGCGACTATGCCCGATGCAGCGAGACGCTCGTTGTAGATCCAGTCCATGACGTGCTGCTGCTGGTAGATCGAGGCTTGTGCGAGCGCGATGTCTGGTGCCAATGACGAGTCGCAGCTCGCGAGCGCCCACTGTACAAACGCCAAGCCTTCGCGACGCGCGACGTACTTCACTGCTGCTACATTTAGCGCCCTGTTACAGAGCGCAGGGCGCGTCTGCATCCACTTGGCGATCTCATTGTGGCCAAGCTTGACTGCCTTAACGATGAGCACGCTTAGCTTGAGAGGATAGGCGTTGCCTGGGAGTCAGGAGGAGAAACTGCACGACCACCAAATGGTCGTTCTTCACTCCAGTCTCAAGAGCGTCAATGTTGTTCATCTGGTATAATGTACTGCTCGTCCACTCGAGGATGCGTACACTGCCGTGTCGAGCTGCAAATTGGTAGACCTTGCATACGAAAGTCCCAGAGCCCAGCATGCGATTCGCACCGACGTGAGTGGCTCGCCTGCTTCCATGTTCCTGCGCTTCGAGACGCTAGTCGTCACTGTGCTGGTCCGGCATTTGTTCTACTGCAGTGGCACTGGTGGAGGCCGCCATGGCGCACGCTACTCTCGAGAGTAGCGGCAGCTCAGCGAACTGACGAATGGTGCGAATGATGGCGGGCAGCGCTGCGACGGTTTAGCGCTCGCGGAGCACTAGGTCGACTGCTGTGTTGAGAATCTGCACGGTAGGCAGTGGTGATGATGACGATGCCATGGTGAGCTTGTTTGGTTTGTGTGTGGCGTTGGTGGATTTTGCGAATGAGCGCGTCGAACGTGACGTGTTCGACTGACAACATGTCAACTCGTTGCAAATGACAACCAATGGAATGGTGGTGCAGCAATTCGTGAGTGATGGATGCAATCGAGTCAGCACCTGCAACAAAACCCAAATTGTGTTACAAACTTTAAAAAATATCGTAAAATACCGATATGGTAAGATAAAGTCGGTATTTCAGTTGGTAGACCATCACTCATCTTTCCAGCCACAGAATTTTGAACAAATACAGATTTTAAAAATAATGGACTGGATCTGCAACGAACGCTTCCTTGTGATTGCCCGTTACGTGATGAGGCTCGTAGCGAGGAGAGGCGAGTTGGAGGCACTCGCGTGGCTCTACGACAAGTATCCAAGCGACAAGGTCCAGTACGAGACGTTGCTGGAGCTGCTGCGTCGTGACTCGCAGTCTGACGTGGTTAAGATGATTGTCACGCAGTATTCCGAGTGGTACGAAGGCCGCCAGGTCTTTCGAATTGGAGCGCGCTTTGGTGATCTGAATAGTATCCAGAAAACTGCACTGAGTTGCTCCCTAAAGAGAAAGCACGGCGCGTTGCCTATGAGATCAGCAGCTTGTCGAGGGCATCTCGAAATTGTGCAGTGGCTCAGCAAGCGCTTCGGAGGCTTCATCCCGATTTAACTCCTCTGGGGCGTGCTTCGCGGCGCCCACCTGGACGTCATCTGCTGGAACTTTGGGTAGCGATCAGAGCTGCTCGCTCGTTGATTGTTAATTGAGATGCACGAAATGGGGCTCAAGCAGCTGGTGACCAACATCGACGGGACGGGCAACATAGTTCAAATGACGTCCTGGATTATGGGGCTGCTGCAGAGCTTCAAGAAGGCACGTTACACGAAATTGCAGATCGCATTTATATCAACTAGAAGAAACCAGCAGTAGTTGTCAGGCTTTTGAACCCGCGACTAGACTCCCACAAACTTATGCATTTGCACCTTCACATACAGCACCATCGTGCACATTCCTGCATTTCGAATAGCTCTATCACTCACCCGCACCTGTGGCTACAAGTATGCTTGGCATCCCCAGAAGCACGAAGGACAGAGCATGATAGCGCATGGCACTATCAGCAAGCAATTCAAGCGAAATGAACGCGTGGTCTCGTCTGCATTGGTTGCACTTTCTGGAAACAAATCAGATACGCACCATCACTCAGAATACATCCACCATCGCTCTCGGCTATCAACCCATCGAGCTAAACGACCTCCAGCTTTCTTCCCTTTCTTGCAAAGAGCTCATTGTCACCTTTATAGTCATATATACCAGCTTCCACACACACAGCAACAGCTTATTCCTGTATGGAGCAACAGAAGGCCATGGGAGTAGTGGAGCTCGTGATCCGCGAGCAGGAGTGCATCGCAGCATTGCCGGCTATCGTGCGCAGCATCCGCCAATACATTCAAGCGCCACTACTCGCGAGATTAAAGAGCGTCATGCTCTTGAACTCCAGTACTTCTCGCGTAGAACAAATCCTGACTATGGACAGCGAAGATCGGCGACTCGTAGCACTCGAGTGCGGTCATCGTGAGCAGCAATTCAGCGTCAGTTCAGCAGCAACCGAGACTCTATCAACAGCTGAAACAAAGGTCGTGTGCGATGTGTTCTGGCTTGGAGTTCAGCACGCAAGACTGCAGGTCGTCGAGTGGGCGCTAGCTACATCAGCTCTCCTACCGATCAACGAAGCACTGGAAATGGCGGTAGACAACGGCCATGTGAGCATAGTACAGGCGCTGTACCCGAGAGTGGGTGACTTTGGCTGTTGCAAAAATGAAGACGAGTTGCTCGAGTCCGCAGCATCGAATGGTCACCTGGAAGTCCTCAAGTGGCTCATCGCTTATCGCAGCAAGAAGGGGAAAAAGTGCTTCTTGCTCGTCGCAATGAGGTGTGCGGCAGGTGGCGGCCATTTGAACGTTGTCAAGTGGATCCACGCCAATGAGCCAGGCAAGTGGACCCACATCGCGTTAGAGCAAGCCGTGCTCCATGGCCAGCAGCACGTCATGGACTGGATCTACCAAGAGCGTCTACCTGTCACTGCGGCGTTTGCGATTGGGACTGCCGCGTGGAAAGGCAACTGGACCACACTCGCGTGGCTTTACGACAAGTATCCAGCGGACACAGGCGAGTCCAGGACCGTGAAGCGAAGGCGCTTGAGCTCGTAACCGAAAATGGCAAACTGAGAAACACAGAAAACACATATGGACTCACTTGTCTGACGAGAAGACATGCAGCACCGACAGTGAGATAGATTCAGCAGAAGTCAGATACGTATGCGCTTCAATATATTTAATCTGCTCTACTTTGTTCAGCTACCTGGTGTTGCACGACCCATCCGCATCCGCACAAAGCAAGCTCACACATCTTCAGGCAACACGAACTGGCAATCATCCTGAGCTCGTGAGGACGAGCGAATAGTTCCATTGGTCCCATGCAAAGCGAGTTTTTCAGTTGAGTACTCTGGCCACGGCGTGTTGCACACGAGTACAGTTGTTGATCCGAGTTCATGTCGTCCGTCCGATCCTCAACGTCAGGATCAGAAACAACCCATTATTGTCTCTCGCGGGCGGACTCTGCGCGGACGTAAACAAGTCATGCACCACCACTTGCCACTATCACCATCACTCTTGCTTATCAACCCACTCACACCAGGCGACGAAGTTGTGGACGAAGAGCTGGAAGTCTGCAGTCGTTTCTGAATCGTTGCCACCTCCGCTCACAGACTCAGTACTCAACATGACGATGTCCGGCTCTAGTATAGCGGTTGGTGTCGTCCTCCAAGGTCGCGAGTGCGTCGCCGCACTTTCTAGCGTCGTTTGCGCCACTCACCGTTCACCGAACCAGCTCTGCTAAACCGATTAAAGATCTCAATTGTAGCTCTCGCTAGTATCGCTTAATTGCAGCAGATTCTGTCGCAGTACAGCGACGACCTGCGCCTCGAAGCGCAGCACGGGAGCCTACAAGTAGTTTTATGGGGGTTCAGCACCTTGGTCACGCTCCGATTCTACAGCGCGTTCAGAGCCGCTGTTGAGAATGGCTACATGGACGTCGCGCAGTTCCTCCATCCATGCGTGCGTGTCTGGGTTCGGTCTGGGCGTCAGCGAGAGCTGGATGTTCGACGCTGCTGCTGCTCATAACCAATCGAAAGCCCTCGACTAGATCTTTGCCAACCGTGGAGATCCTGCTCGCTGCTCGCATCCGAGTACGCAGCAATGTGTGGCCACTTGGAGGCGCTCAAGTGAATCCACTCGCATTTCCCGAGCTACCTTTCTGCGTCATCTTGGAGCAAGCTGCGATGCATCGCCAGTAGCATCTGTTTAAGGGGGTCGTTAAAGAGCGCTTCCCAGCAGGCGCGTTCGTGGCGATGGAGGCTGTCACAAGGCAGCAGGGCATCCACGAAGTGCTCACGCGGTGCGCACCGCACGCGTTCATCAAGTCGGACGTGAAATAAGAAATACACGAGGCTGCTACCATCTCTGCCTCATCCAGTGGTTCAGTTACCGCTTCAAGGGCTATCTACCAACTCGTGCATTGTCGAGCGTTCCAGCATACCCTAATGGCGAATTGCTTTACTACATACATCACGTGTAATCTCAGGCAGCACACAGTTTCCAACTAGAAGCTCCGTCACTATTTGCGGCCGTCCTTGATCGTTTCGTAAAGCATGACTCGCAACTCGAAACAGCTCTGAGAGCTCAGAGGCTATGCGCAAGCCCTTTTGTCTTGCCTGCGCGTGCAAGGTAGAAAGAGTATTAATACAAGCGAGAGCGATTAATTCTCTCTCGGCTCACAAGGCCCATGGCCGTCCAGGTTTGTCCAGCAGAGCTGTCGGTGGCACCACCTCCCACGAGGAGAGCTGATAGTAGTGGCGATGACTGTGAGATCTTCTGGGACGTCCCGCCCGCAACGTACCGCCTCGTGTGGCTCACGCTGCTGCTGCTCTACGTGTCCGTGACGATCTACCTGCTCGGCATCGCCGGGGGTTACTATGTGCTTATGTACGTGCCATCGTTCTCGTACTACGCTGCCACGCTCCACCTCATCTCGGTCGACGACATCCCCGTCGTTATTGTGCTCTACGTGGGCGTCATCCTCATGTATACGATGCACATCGCGCAGTTCGGCTACTATTCGCTCCGGTACCGCATGCTCATGTTCCCGGCCGCATTATTCGAAACCAAACAGAGCGAGACGACGCTCGTGTTCGCGCCACAGACACAGTCGCCACGAGTCCGAGAGAAACGTCACCAGGCTGCAATGAAGTGTCTGGTGAGGAGCACGACGACCCGCGTGATCAAGCGGCTTCGGCGCGAAGTCTTCAGCACGTCGGGGCTCTGTGGCGTACGCGGCGCGTTCTTCGAGCCGGTCGTGATGCTGCGCGAGGTGGTGGAAATTGCGATCCAGACCGCGCAGGCGTACATATGCAGCCGGCAGACGAACAAGCTCTGGATCAACTCGACCTTTTCGATTCTCATCGTCGTCAACTGTTACTCGTCGCCACTGCTGCACAAGTTCAGCAAATCTTCTGTGGGCGCGGCACGCGTGACCGTGCTGAGCGTGGACCTGGCTTTGGACTTGGTCTGGTTCACTGTTATCCCGACGCTGCTATGGTTCCCGTACTTTGCGGCGTTCTTGCAGGACGAGCTCGTACTCTACCGTGATACGTACACCATCGAGGGTGTGATGGAGCTGTCGGCGCTCTTCGTCACCTCTCTCGTGGACGGTCTTGTGAAGCTCTGGCCGCCTGTCTCGATCTACTTTACGATGAAGAAGATCGAGCTGCTCACGAGGCAGATGCGCAAGAACCGTCCGGACGCCAGCCTCGCAGTCAACTCGAAGCGGAAACTCCCACCAGTGGTCGCTCCGAGAGGAGCCTTAGCATCCAAGAAGTGCAGGAGCTTCACGCGCGAGCGCGTCGAGAAGTGGCTGCGCATCTTGCTGTTCTGCTGGGGCCACACGATCGCCGTGGTGTACGTCTACGCCACCTTCCTCTACGCACCATCGTGCAGCTCAGGCTGTCAGCTGGTGCTTCGCTCTTGGTTCCGAGCGTCTGGAAGTTGTGACTGCGCAGCGCTCGAGATCAACTGCCTCGAGCTCGAGATCGAAGGCTCAGCAAATCAAATCCACGAAGCCCTCAGTTCCACGTACTCAAAGGGACTGCTGAGTCTGATCATCACGCACTGCCCTGCCCTCAAAGTACCCCCCACGATCCGCTCGCTCAACAATCTCTACGGCCTCATGCTGTTCAACTGCACGATTGTGAGCTGGAATGACGATGCGGCCATCACGAGCGCGCTATACCCGCACCTGGGCCACGTGCTGCTCGTCCACACGTTCGTCTCTGAGATCCCAAGTGCGCTTCTACACGGCGATCTACCATCGAGTCTGGTAGAGATCGGCCTCATCGCCACGAATCTGTCAGTGTTACCTGACAATCTGCACAAACTCTGGCCACACGTGAGCACTCTGTACTTGGACCACGGCAACTTTAGCGAATACCCACTCGTACTCAGCAAGATGCCTGCTTTAGAGACCATCTCGCTCTACGAAAACCAGATTTCGAGCATCCCCGACGACGCGCTGAGAGAAAACCGAGCGCTCCGGTTCTTCATCGTGTCGAAGAACCCACTGAGCGCTCTGCCGAGTTCGCTGAAATCGCTCAAGTCGCTCTCGCGCGTGCTGGTGATGTGGACGAACGTTCAAGACGCGGACACGCCGCTGAAGAACGGAGACGCCTACATGCTCTCGCAACTCCGCGTCTATGGCTTTGAGAGCCCCATATGTGCGAATGGCACGAGCCTGGATACAAGAACGATGTGGCTCTACTGCGACGACCGATTCTTCACGTACAATGGCGAGAGGTCGCACGGGTACTACCCGCTCGAGGCCAAGCTCGCTGAGAAGAAGTTTGTACCAAGTAGATGCAAGAATGAGACTTGCACTTGACGCGAGGGATCGTGGTATATCAATCGGAGAGAGTACAGTATGTTGTGCTGACTCGACGGACATTAGAAGTCGAATGAAATGGGTGGTCTCGTCATGATAATGGTTAGTGGCGTTCATTCTCGGAGATTGTCCATGCATGCTACTACAATCCGTGCTGCGTGCACCACAGTGTTGCGCCTTGCCTGTGGCACGCCGTCATATTCAGCATTCGAATTCACTTTTTCTTTTTGTGTGTAGAATAATGTTATTCTTTAGAAATGCGAAAACTGATTTGGACTGATTTGCAACTAGGACGTTACCGACTTTCGCAGTCATTTCTCGACATCGTTTGCCTCAACATCAGCTAAGAGAGCACACAGCGCGCTCATTGTACCGGATTAGAGAGAAAAGAGCTCTTTGCACCTTCTTTCACATCCTTGTTATTTTCCACATGTATACCATTTGGTGATGCATAAGTGAAATGTATATCCAATAGGGTGTCTTGCATCGAAATGACGCAAACTACGTTTTCAATTGGGAACCTGTATTTTAGGCTAAATGTTTAGCTTTAGTTTGTATAAAGTATTCACAAAAACGATATTCTGCGTGTGGACCTTCAACCAAATCGTCCCACGCACTTCATGAATCCAGAACACATCACATCGCCGTCGCTTGCGTGTGGTCTGCTGCATGACGGGGTAGTGCCTTGGAGCTAAGAGCATGTGGCAGCATGTGAGTGGCGACCGTGACGACGGTCACGCCTATTCAATGAAATGACTAACGATTTGGAGCAAGCCAGGGATATAAATGACTAACTAACTTTTGTTGGCTCAGGTTGCCTGTTTGAAGAAAATGACTAGCGTTTTGGAGCCAACCAGGAATATAGATGACTAGCTACTTTGGTGTGGAATCAAGATTTCATGAAGCGTAGATTAAGATTCGCTATTTTGTGAGAACTCACGGCGGTATTCTGCAAGCACAAAAACAGGACAGGGGAGGGAGTAAAGTTTTGAAAATTACAAATATGGGCGACTTGACAAGGGGCAATAGCCAAAAGAAGCCACTTTCTGGAAAGTTGGGGTAATTGAGGTGACGGTGTGATGTGCGCCATTCAACAGACAGTCCCTCGCTCCTCCTCACTCTGTTTACAGCACGCCTTCGCTCGCGGCCGCTGACAGATAAACGCTTTAGGACAGGCTCAGACGCGCTCGACCAGCTGACGCTGCACCGCCATTAGTCCTGTAGACGATGCTCCAAAAGACAGGCGGCGTCGTCATGCCCGACAGGGACGACGAGCGCCTCTCTCAGCAGCATGAGGAGCTCGTCATCGGCCGCCGCCTTCTTCACCAGCCGCAACACCTACACGTTCTGTACACCGCTGACGAGGACCAAAACGCTGACCTGCATCGAATAATGAGCGACAGCTTGGACAACAGCCCCAGCAGCGCCTACACGGCCTCGTCACCACCTGTGCACCAGCACCACCGAGCCCCTTCGTCTGAGTTGTCGTCGTCCTCTGATGACCTCATGCGCATGACCGCGTACGAATCCATGCTCGCGTCGCAGCAGTGGACGCAGCAGCGCGCCGTCCGCACCCGCAACAGCCGTCATCCACACAGCGGCTACGGCAACAGCTCGCAGCACATCCCGACGCACCGCGTGCTCACGCCCTGGGGGCTGCTCGCGCTCTCGTTCTTCGTGTGCTGCGGCGGACCGGGCGGCACCGAGCCGCTGGCCTCGGCTGGAGGTCCTCTGCTAGGACTGATCGCCCAAGTGGCCTTCCCACTGCTCTTCAACATCCCGATCCTGCTCGCGATCGCGGAACTGGCGACCGCGTTCCCGAACGACGGCGGGTACTCGGTCTGGGTGCTGAACGCCTTTGGGCCCTTCTGGGGCTACCAAGTCGGCTTCTGGTCCTGGGTCGCGAGCATCTTCGACCGCGTCGTATACATGCAGTTCCTCTTCGACAAGCTCACGGGACCGCTGGGCTACAGCGGTGACCAGCAGTTGGCCGACGAGGATGGAACTTGGTACTTTAACTACGGCGTCGAGTACGTACTTAAGGCCGGCGTGGCGATCCTCCTGAGCATCCCAGCGCTCTTCTGCACCAAGAGCTTCATCCGCGTGCTGTACGTGCAGCTGGCGGTCGTCGTGGTCGCCATAGCCGTGCTCAGCGCCTGGGGGTTCTCGCAGACCCACTCGCTTGCTGTCTTTGGCGAGACACAGCCCGATGAAGCCACGACAGCCAGTCATTTTGCCGATAGTGACGGGTGGAAGATCGACTGGACAGCCTACATGGGCATCTTCTGGTACTACGACGGCTTTTACCTGGCCACGGTTTTCGGCGGCGAGGTTGCCAAGCCGCACAAGACGTATCCGCAGGGTCTCAGGTGGGGCTTCGCGCTCACGTGGCTCACGTACCTGTTGCCGATGCTCGCGGTCGTCGGCGCCACGGCCGCCGTGAGCTCAGCCTCGTCTGGATCTGGTACGAAGGCTCCGCTCTGGTCCTGGAGCCTCTTTGAGGAGGACGCGTACCCAGACATCGCCAGAGCTTTCGGGGGCCAGACGCTCTACGCCATCGTGCTTATTGGCGTTGTGGCCGGCACCACGGGCATGTACATGGCCGAGCTCTTCTGCATGGCCTACCAAATGCGCGGCATGGCCGAGAACGACTTGCTCCCCGCCATCTTCATGAAGTACGTCTCTTATGATTGTCTGGCTGATAGTTAGACTGACGTACACGGCTCGGACTAACTCTGTGGTATGGTGTATACTATGTGTATACCTCCAGACGCCACCCCAAGTACGGCACGCCACGGCTCTCGATCTACTTTAGCACGCTCGTGACGCTTGCCGTGCTCACGGCCAACGTCGAAAGCGTCTACGACGCCAAGGACGCGCTCTCGGGGCTCGTCGAGCTCTTCATCATCTTCGCTGCCGTGCGCCTGCGGCAGACCCAGCCCTTCGTGGCTCGGTCCTTCAAGAGTGAGTTAGTTGGCATAGTCTATCTCCATGGGCTGGACTAACTCTGTTGCGTGATTGTCTCTTGCTTTGTTGCACGTAGTCCCCGGTGGCGTGCCTGGCATGTGCGCGGTCCTGCTGCTGCCGACGCTCATGCTCATGTACCAGGTCGTGAGCCTGTTTCGCGATTTGAAGAACGCCCTCGTGCTTTGTGGGATCGCCGCCGTGGGCGTTGTGTGCAGCCTCGTGAGCGTCTGGGTGCGCAATAAGCGGCAGCAAAAGTCCGCGAGGATGCTCATGATGACAATGGCGCCCACGATGATGCTGAGTGCCGACGACCTCCGTCACGACGACTCCACCGTCTTCATCCGGTGATCAGTTTGAGTCGTCTCTGAGAGACCTTAGGTTTGCTCGGCTGTCACGATTATTTAAAAGCTCTTCAGTAGACCTCGTATGTGGCTTTGCTTGGGCTCTCAATTGCCTTGCGTGGTGTAGCATTTCCAGTTTCTCACTTGAAGGACGCGGCTCACAGTGACTGAGCAGGGCAACCAGTGTTCTAATCTACCAACGGAGCTTCTTCTGCAGATGACAAGAACCACAGCACAAGATTGACATGCAACTCAGAGCTGCGAGGTGCGTTTTCTTGCTGGTGATGAGCTTTCATTCCATTTGAATGCTGACCGGTTTCCATTGTGTGCTCTTGTCCAGCGTCCACTAGGCTCTGGTGCATGTGTCTCGAGCGAAGAACAGCTATCCTGGTGCGTACTTCTCGGCGAGCTTGGGTTCGTCCGGGTAGTACCCGTAGTACACGCCGCCCTTGTACGTGAAGAATTTGTGGTGGCAGTCCAGCATCTTGCCTTCTCCCTGACTCAGACTCCGGTCTGACTCAATCGACAGAGGACGCGCGTTTGAGCTGCACATGGGGATCCCAAAGCCAAAGATCGTCTCATGTATGTGCACGTTGTCATTCTCCAGTGGCGTATACACGTCGCTGATGTTCGTCCACATGGCGAGGATATGAAACAGAACCGTGAGCGAGCCCAGCGACTTCGGCAATGCGTCCAGCGGGTTCTTCGCCATCAGCAGGTGCCGCAGCCTTGTGTTCCTAAGAAACGCGTCGTCGGGGATGTGAGTGATCTGGTTGTCGTAGAGCGAGAGCATCTCGAGCGTCGGCATCCTGGTGAGTGCCGTCGGATACTCGGTCAAGTGGTTGTCCTCCAGCAACAGTGCGGTCACGTGGCTCCAGACTTTGTCCACGTAGTCCGGCAGTTTTGTGAGATTCGAGCCAATGATGTCGATTTCAAAGAGCGGTGGTGGCAGATCAGCGTGTAGCAGAGCACTGGAGACTTCGGGCGTGCGGACCAGGATGACGTAGCTGAGCTGTGGGAAGTAGGCGCTCGTGATCTCGGCCTCGTCGTCCCAAAACTCAAGTATGCAATTGAGCAAAATAAGGCCGTAGATCGTTTTGATTGCGGATCGCCGGTGGCACGTGGAGCTCCGGGCAGTGCGTGATCATGAGGCTTCGCAGTCCCTCGACGTGCGTGGCGCTGAGCGCATCGTGGATATGACTCGCCGAGCCAGTGATCCCTAGTTCGAGGCAGTTGACTTCAAGCGCGGCGCACCGACAGGTCGATGAGGAGTGGAACCACGGTCGCAGTACCAGCTGACAACCTGAGCTACAAGGTGGCGTGGCGACAAAGTTGGCGTGGATGTACACCAGCGCGACCGCGTGGTCCCAGCCGAGCAGCAGGATTCGCAGCCACTTCTCCACGCGGTCCCAGGTGAAGTCGCCCCAGAACCTGGGCTTGCTGGTGGGAGCAATGGGGACGATAGCCATCGCCTTTTTGAAGCTACTGACTGTGTGACATGTGTCGGGGCGGTGCTTGCGAGTACGTCGCGTGAGCAGCTCGATCTTGCGCATCGTGAAGTAGATCGAGACGGGCGACCAGAGCTTGACCAGCAAGTCGACATAGGACGTGACGAAGAACACGGGCAGCTCCATGATGTCCTTGACGATGTACGTGTCGCTGTACATCACGAGCTCCGTGTGCAGCAGCGCGTAGAGATACGGGAACCAGATGAGCGGCGGGATGGCGGCAAACTAGACCGGGTCTAGCACCAGATTGACGGCCAGCATGGCCACACGCGTGACGGCTTCTTGCTGAACTTGTGCAGCAGTGGCGACGAGCAGCAGCTGACGACGGTGAGGATCGCGAAGCACGCGTTGACCCAAAATTTGGTCAACTGCCGGCTGCATATGTACGCCTGCGCGATCTGGATCGCGATCTCCACCACCTCGCGCAAAAGTCCGACGTGCTCAGCATATTGTGCTGCACGGGCTTGATCACGAGCGACGAGGTGCGTGTCGCCATGCGCTTGAGCGTGAGTCGTCGTCGGTTGAGGCCCGTGAGATTTAAGGCTGAAATTGGTGGTGATGATGACAGTGGCTGCCTAGCTCTTTGTATGGAGCTGTGGGGGAGACGAGTTGGCGACACCGCAGCGAGTAGTAGACGAACTGGGTGATGTGTATGCTGTAGCTGACGGCGACGGCGCCGTAGAGCACGGTCACGAGCGGCAGGTCGTCCGCTGGGGTCAGGTGGAACGTGTCGGCGTAGTACGGAAATGCAGGCACGTACATGAGCGCGAGATACTCGCCCGTGATGCTCAGCAAGTAGAGCGTCACGCCCATGTACAGCAGGAGGAGCGTGAGCCACACGAGACGGTACGTGGCTGGCGAGACGTCCTAGAAGACCTCGCCAGCATCGTCATCACCATTTTGATTACCATCATGAGAGCCACTGGTGACGGCGACCGCAGGTTGAGCATCGGGGTGAGCCGGGAGAGATGGCCCAGCTGGGCGGATGTGCGTGGCCATGAGGTGTCGCATGGCCGATACAAAGTGACAGACGTCACAATGGGTCCAACGCCCTCAGGTCGGTCGGTTTTAAATGGGGATTTGAAGACAGATCGACAGCGTTTGTCTCGCTTCACGCACGAGAACAAGCGCCAGTGAACAACGCGCCACGGACAACACCCTCGACTCTGAGAATATATCCCAGGAAACCGACGGATGTTGACCACGTCCCTCAACAAGGAGCCAAGAATGAGCTTCGGCTCTCTGAGTTATCACAGCCAGCCATTGCATTGAATCTTGCTTCTCCATTCGGCTCAGACACACAAGACTGGAAGCTCTGATGGACAGGAAGGATCATATTCAAGGGAATGACAACGGAGGAACAGAGCTGAGTCGCAAAAAACAGAGCCTAGACGAACATGGCCATGGACGCGCGACCGGACGTCCGACGCATCTCGTAGAAGCCGTAAAAGAGTCCCGGGACGAGGAACGCGATAATCAGAATACTCGAGAGCATGCTGTTGAACGCGCGGAAGGTGATGTAGCAGAA
>JAASGT010000773.1:0-16402 GCA_023334315.1 Globisporangium alternatum
CCCGAGGATCCCGTCGAAGACACTGTACACATCGCTCGCAAACACGAAAGAACCAACCAAGACACACCCATTCCAGCGACATGTGCTCATCAACGCACCAAGCACGACACAACTCCAAGACCACGCGCGCTACCTCCGCAAGTTCATCACTCCGCGAACACTCGACGTGACTATCCGTGTATGGTGGCGCATTCTCCCAGTGCACTACTTCTTCTGGCGTCAAGGCGACCAAGCTCTCCGGTACTGCGTGCACGGCTGCAACGACATCGAAAGCTACCACCACCTCTTCTGGCAGTGCAGACACAGCTCCAAACTCTGGAGACCCGTACTCCAACAATGGCAACTCGTGCTCGACCGACCAGCCACGTGGAACCAAGTCCTCTTCGGACTCGACCTCTCACTCAAACATCGATGGCAGCGACACAGCCGCGGCGTCCTCTTGGCGTGGAACATCACCCGCAGCATTGTCTTCTCGCTCCTCTGGCAGAACCGGAACCTCCGCAAGCATCAGCAAGAAGAACCGCCCGACCCTCGAGCCCAGTGGCACCTGATCGACAACCGCCTCCGCATCCACCTCCGTCACGCCCTCCATCGCGCCATCGCTGCAGACGACACTGAACTCCGCAACTCGCTCATCCGAATCGTATCCATACTCGCTCAGTCTCCATTCTAGGGTATGTAAGAGCCACGACTGCACATGTAGATTAGTATGACGCTGGATAGTTCCCTCTGGCAGAAGAGAAGTCCGGCCAAACTTGTAAACAAGTTAGGCACTTTGCCCCCCCCCTCTGTGTCGTGGTCCGTGCACTGATGTGCTACGAAGAAGTAAAGAGATGGTGCGGACAATAGTAAATCACAAGCACTCCAGGATGCAGTATTCAGTATTCAGTTGCAAAACACAAAGAGCTTGGTCGTATCTGCGAAAAGAGTAGAGAAGAGTGCCAGCAGTAGAGTTTACGACCTCGGCATCCAAGGACTTCGTTTTTCGCTATTCAACGTCACCGATCGCTGATTCCGCGCACTTGCAACACGCTTTATCACGTTTGCCATCACGTTCCGCTTCGCCGTCATTCGTAGCTTCTTCGCCTTCTTTCTCACGATCCGCGTGACGTTTGCAGCACTTGCACTGGCACTTGCATCCCGTCTGCGCAGTCGTGTCGTCGCTCTCTCCACAAGCACCAGCAACAGCGGTCGCTGCGCCTGCAACCCCAGCGCCTGCAGCCGCACCATACCAGGCTGCGCTGCCCGTGAACGCGGTCGACGCCCACTGCAGCGTCGCCGCAACGCCACCAGCAGCGTGCATCGTACCAACGCCAGGCACCACTGTTCCGAACGTGGACATCGCCCAGGGCACCGCTGCGCCAGCAGCCATACCAGCCAGCGGAATCGCAGCTGCGCCGATCACAGCACCAGCGACCACGTACTTGGTTCCGTTTGACATCTCCTTCGCAGTCTCGAAATACGACGCCGCCACGATGCACTTGTGAAGACTGGGGGCAGATTCCTTGTGAGGAATGGAAGAGACACTCCTGGCACGGGCAAACAAACTAACGTTGTAGGATCTGGCAGTTGCATCGCCTCGTCTCGGTACTTGCTCACCAAGTTCGCTTCGTGGGCTTCTTGCGACCACAAATACCACTATTCAAGAGCGAAATACAATCAGGGAACTCACGATTGGAACACCAATGGCCTCGCATCTTTCCGCGCTGAACGAGAAGCTGCCAACAGGTACGAAATACGTCGTTGGCGCGGCGGTCGGCGCTGCTGCGGTCCCCTTGGTGGGCGTGGCTGCTGGCGCAGCGGTACCCTGGGCGATGTCCACGTTCAGAACAGTGGTGCCTGACGTCGGTACGATGCACGCTGCTGGTGGCATCGTGGCGACGCTGCAGTGGGCGTCGACCGCGTTCACGAGCGCAGCTGTATGGTGTGGAGCGTTGGCCGATGCTGTAGCTTCGGCGGTTGGAGCTTCACGAGAGCACGCGAGCTAAGTGGACAAGCAAGAGATGCCATGGACGACGGCATTGAGAATGAAGAAAAAGCGAGTCATGTGGAATGCGACGATGTCGAGCGTCAGATTTTGGACTATTGAGATGAGAGCAGCAGTGTATCGTTTGGTGATGAGAGGAGAGAGAGGATTCGTGTAATACAGAAGTGAGTCTGTAGTCAATTGTCTGTGGATCTTACTACGTCAATCCAATGCAGTCTGCATCAATCGAATCGGTCGTCTTCGCCCACCCGAGAAGCTTTCATTGCTCCTGCATAGGCTTGTGTGGCGTGCTGGTACTATAGCACTAACCACCGGCCACGTTCCAGGTAGCATCTCCATCGCACATCGCTGTGTCCTGGTGCTGAGTGCAATCCTCTAAGCAACGTCAAGATCCAATCAGCAACCTGTTTACACATTTGTATTCAACATCATCGAGTCTACAGGGGATAACACGAGTAACGACTGAGTAACTTTCAGTACCCTTTTAAATATGTTCAAGTCGGATATGACAGGGTATCTAATGTACTCATACGTATTATTGAAGTAACGTTAGGAATACCTCCATAAAAATGATATATCTTTAATTTTGTACAAACGAGGCGCTCACTACTTTTATGTCCAGGTAGTCGCGATTGCGACGAATACAAATGTGTAAACAGGCTGCTGATTGGTCATGCAAATCTGAAGTGAGATCACCATCCCCACTTGACCTGAGCGAGCGAGTGACGATGGCACTTTCACATTTGCCTCCAAGCCACGAGCTCAAGATCAACGCCAGCACCATTGAGAGAAAGAGCATCAGCGATGGTCGATCGTCCGCTAGCGACTGACTACCTCAAGACGGCGACCCCGCGCAGCAACAGCCCTATATTCGAAGAGCTCCGTCATGAACCCCAAGACAACCACCTGGAAGTCCACTTTCACCAGGTGGACACCACCACCGCCGATCAGCAGACATCGGCTTCCAAGCAAACGACGTCTGTCGATGGCAAGCTCGTGTCGCTCGGCGAGCTCTTCTCGTACGCCGACTCGACAGACAAGCTGCTCATGGCGGCCGGTGCGCTCGGCGGCATCGCCTCGGGGCTCGCGCAGCCGCTGCAGATCCTGCTCCTTGGCGACATGGTCAACTCGTTCAATCCTTCGACCATGGACGCCTCAAGCGCCATGCGCGACAACATCAACCGCGCGTCGCTCAACTTTGTCTTCCTGGCGATCGGCACGATCGTCGCGGGCTTCTTCCAGGTCGCGTGCTGGTCCATGACGGCCTCGCGCCAGGCCAAGCGCATCCGCAGCGCCTACGTGAGCGCGATCCTCACCAAGGAGATCGGCTGGTTCGACGTGAACGAGCCCATGCAGCTGGCCACTCGCGTGGCGGACTCGACGGTCACGATCCAGGAAGGCATGGGGCGCAAGATCGGCGACGGCCTCCAGTTCTTCTCGATGGCGGTCTCGGGTATTGCTATTGGTCTCGCCAAGGGCTGGGAGCTGGCGCTCGTGCTCCTGGCGCTCACGCCGTTCATTGCAATCACGGCGTTCTTGACCATGAAGGTGCTGTCGACGGCAACCCAGTCGGGCATCGAGTCGTACGGCAAGGCCGGTGCGATCGCCCAGGAGTCTCTCGGCAACATCCGCACCGTGCACACGTTCAATGCGATCGAGCACTTCACCAGTAAGTACGAGGACGCGCTCGGTCTGTCCACGAAAGCTGGGATCAGGAAGGGCCTGGCGGTCGGCTGGGGCACGGGCCTTATGTTCTTCGCGATCTCCTGCACCTACGCCTGCGGTTTGTTCTACGGAGCCGTCAAGGTCGCTAATGACAACCTCGACGGCAACACGTGTTCCGGTAGCTGGTGCTACAACGGCGGTCGCGTGCTCACCGTGCTCTTCAGCATCATGACGGGAGCCATGGGTTTGGGTCAAGCTGGCCCGAGTGCGCAGGCGGTCATCTCAGCCCGTGCGGCCGCGTTCGACGTCTTCAGCGTCATCAGGCGCGCCTCGCTCATAGACCCGCTCAGCGACGAAGGCAAGACGATCGAGAACGTCCAGGGCAAGATTGAGCTCGTCAACGTGAGCTTCTCGTATCCGTCTCGCCCTGAAGTGAAGGTCTGCAGCAACTATAACCTCACGATCAAGGCTGGCGAGACCATCGCACTCGTCGGCCCCAGTGGCAGTGGAAAGAGCACCATCATCTCACTGCTCGAGCGGTTCTACGATCCGCTCAGCGGCTGCGTCAAGGTGGACGACGTCGATGTCCGCGAGCTTAATGTCCGGTGGCTGCGCGAACAGGTCGGCTTGGTTGGCCAAGAGCCGTCGCTCTTCGCCACATCCATCATGGAGAACATCCGCAACGGCACACCGAACGCCACGGACGAGCAGGTTATCGAGGCGGCTAAGATGGCCAACGCCTACAGCTTCATCAAGGACTTCCCGCAGGGCTTCGCGACCGAAGTGGGCGAGCGCGGCACGCAGCTCTCCGGCGGCCAGAAGCAGCGCATCGCCATCGCGCGCGCGATCATCAAGAACCCGCCCATTCTGTTGCTAGACGAGGCCACGAGCGCGCTCGACGCGGAGAGCGAGTGCATCGTGCAGGAGTCGCTCGACCAGCTGCTTGCCACGTCCAAGCGCACGACAATCATCGTGGCCCATCGGTTGTCGACGATCCACAACGCCGATCGCATTGCCGTACACAGTGGCGGCTCGATTGTAGAAATTGGTTCGCACGACGAACTCATGCACCTTGAGGGCGGACGATACCGCATGCTGGTTGAGATGCAGGAGCGCTCGCCACACGGTATTGAAGGCTCGAACGTGACTGAAGACACGCTACACAGCTTGAACTCAGTCGATAAGCAGCAGCAGAATGGCTCGACCGCTCTGACCTGTGCGAAGCGCGTGTCCAGCAAGGCCCACGCACATGACAAACTGGTCACGCAGACTGACGATAGCGACGCTGACGACCAGCAGGGCCATGGTAATGATCTCCCGCAAGTGTCTGCCGCTCGCATCTGGAAACTGAGTGCTCCTGAATGGAAATTCTTGGTCTTTGGCGGCATTGGCGCCATCGTGAACGCAGCCGTGTTCCCAGTCTGGGGCGTGCTGCTCACCAAGATGACGGTGCTCTTCTTCCAGTACGAGAAGACCAGGCACAACCTGCTCGTAGACGCGCGATACTGGTCGCTCGCGTTCGTTTGCCTTGGTGTGCTCTTCTGCATCTCCATCATGGTGCAGCACTACGGCTTTGGAGTCACGGCTCAGAAACTCGTCTCGCGTGTGCGCCTGGCGGCCTACAGCGCCATGCTGAGGCAAGAAATAGGCTGGTTCGACTTGGACGAGAACTCGTCCGGCGCCTTGGTTTCGCGACTCGCAACAGACTCAGCCACGCTCCAGGCGATCACGTCCGACACGCTCAATCAGGGCCTCGTGAACCTCACGACGCTAGGTATCGGCATGGCCATCTCGTTCTACTACAGCTGGCAAATGACGCTCGCGCTGCTGGGCACGTCGCCGATCCTCGTCGCCGCCTCGTTCGTGCAGACGCAGCAGCTCAACGGCGTCGTGAACAGCAAGAAAAACAACGACGCAGACACGGCCGCCGGTTCGGTTTTGTCCGAAGCGATCGGGTCCATTCGTACGGTGGCGTCCTTCAGCATGGAGGAGGCGCTCAATAGCGTGTACACTGGGTATCTGGACGAATCCAAGCAAGCGGACACCAAAGTGGGGATTGTCAGTGGTGCCGCTTTCGGCTTCTCGCAGGGTGTGATGTTCCTGAACCTGGCGTTCCTCTTCTGGCTCGGCGGCCTCTGGGTCTCCAAGGGTATCATCACCTTCGAGGACATGTTCATGGTCATCATCGTGATCATGTTCAGCACGTTCGCGGTCGGCATGGCGGCGCAGAGCATGATGGACAGCACGAAGGCGCAACAGGCCGCCAGCCGCGTCTTCAAGGTCATCGATCGCGTGCCGGAGATCGACGCCACGTCCTCTGCGGGAATCGTGCTGCCATACGTGCACGGTGACATTGAGTTCAAGAGCCTGGCGTTCGCGTACCCGTCGCGTCCGGACGCGCAGATCTACACCAACTACAGCCTCAAGGTCGCTCGAGGTCAGACAGTGGCACTTGTAGGCGCCAGTGGCAGCGGCAAGAGCACCGCCATCTCGCTTCTCGAGCGGTTCTATGACCCGAGCGCCGGCGTCGTGACGCTCGACGGCACGGACCTGCGTAAGCTGAGCCTGCCGTGGGTGCGCGAGCGCATCTCGCTCGTGAGCCAGGAGCCTGTGCTCTTCGCGGGCACGATCGCCGAGAACATCGCAATGGGCAAACCCGGTGCCACGCGCGAGGAGGTGGTCGAGGCCGCGAAGAAGGCCAACGCCTTCGACTTTATCAGAAATTTCCCCAACGGTCTCGACACGGACGTGGGCGACCGCGGTGCGCAGGTCTCCGGTGGCCAGAAGCAGCGCATCGCCATCGCGCGCTCCATCCTGCGCGACCCCGAGGTGTTGCTGCTCGACGAGGCCACGAGCGCGCTAGACAACGAGAGCGAGCGTGTGGTGCAGGAGTCGCTCGACCGCTTGCTGGCGCTCAAGCAGCGCACGACCATCATCGTGGCGCATCGACTGTCGACAATCCGTAATGCGGACGTGATCGCAGTCACGCACGACGGCGCGATCGTCGAGCAGGGCACGCACGACGAGCTCATGCGTCTACCGGACGGGGTCTACAAGGCGCTCGTGTCGAGGCAGATGGGTTCACAGTAGGAGCTTGTGGGAGGGCTTGTGAGCTGGATCATGACGTTGCGTGGAGGGTTGAAGATGATGTGGGTCGACTTGATAAGAGAGCGCGTTTTCATTTCCGTACTGTAGCAATACCCCGTTCGCTTGTTGCCGTGCTGTGTGTGAGCTGCATTCGCGAGACTTTTCTTTAGAACGGACTCGGGCGCCACAAGAATCGCGACAGTGAGTGGTCCTGGGTTTGTATGGGAGAGACGCTGTTTGTGCGACCTGCGCACCAGCACCTCTCTTCTTAACGTTCGTCGCCGCTCGGGTGTCGACGTCCTGCACAACCGCCTAGCATCACCAGAATGTCGATGGACGTACGGTCTCGCTCCCAGTCACTAAATTGCAACATCGTGATCAAGTCGTCCGTCACAAGAATGCTCGACAACGTCATCCTCGGAGCCGTTGCCGTCTGGTATAGCGGCGTCGTGGGCGATGTCTGCGTTTGGGATCGTGGTGCCTGACGTTAACACAATCCACACCGCGGGTGGCACTGCATCGACACTGCAGCGGGCGTCGATGACGCTCGTTTCGGCCACGGTGCTCTGCGGAGAAGCAGTGGTGGGTACAGCTGTCGCTGCTACTTGAGCGACTACGAGGTGACGCCAACGCTGAAGACTCCGGGCACTGTTGAGTCAGTAGCTTGCCAAAATGTATCCATTTTGTTCACACTTCCACCAATGTTCGCAATTAAAGTACTTTTTACAAAATACGGTTGTATGTGGTCCACACCGTCCATCACCTTTGGCATTTTGCATCGGAACTATTTGACTGGACTTGGTCCAGTCAAGAAGTAGTCATTTTCCAAGCGACGCAGCAAAATGACGACGAGTGCGCCGCCGGTGGCGTTTCCGTGGGACGAGACGCTCGCGCTCGTGCGCTGGAAGCAGACGCGCCGCGGCTATGACGGCGACGCGCAGCTCGTGCACACAGGATTTTCGCTGCTGGCACCGCAGTCGCCGCTGCTCGACGCCGCCGAGCGCGAGTTCAACGTCACGTGGCATCGCATTGTGACCGAAGTGGTGCACTTTGCGATCTTCCTGCTCACCAAGGCGAAGCGCGACGACATCGAGCGCCCTGAGCAGACCAAGCACGCGTTGCGGCTACTGCGCCTCGCGCTCAATGTGTTTGCGACGCGCAAGCACAGCGAGGCGATTGCGATCCCGACCAACTCGAGTAACTTGTTGCTTGCGGCCATGGCGGACGTGTTGGAGAAGGCGACCAGCGCTACTGTGAAGAAGAGTGACGAGCTGGACGTGCTGCTGGACGTAAAGCACGTGTTCCTATACCTATTTGGCCTGCCGTCAGAGCCACTCGAGAGCCAGGAGGCTGTAATCCCGACTTTCCAGCTCTACAAACCGCCGACCAATGTGTTTACTGACTTTATGCACCGCGCCTTCACCACATCCGTGCAACGCCTCGCGTTACAAGTCGACAGTGACGACGTAGAATCGAATGCAGCAACGTCCATTGAGTACGTGGCGCTCGTGCGCGCGATCGTCGTTGTGTTCCAGGAGCTGCAGCGCTCGCAGATCAACAAGAAGAAAGTGTATCTCGCGATCGCCAAGACGTCTCTTCGCGATCTCATTCGCTATCGCCACGCGCTCGTGCAGCTCCAGACGCGTGATGTCGCCGGCATCGCGTCGGTTGTCAAGCTGCTCGACCGCATCGTCGTCGACGCGCTCTTTGACGCCGAGCATATCCGCGAGTTCGACGGCGCGCTCGTGCACACGAGTATCTGGCGCCACGCAGACGCAAATGGGAACATCAGCAGCAAGTCATTGGACAGAGTAGAGAACTCGGGCGCTCGTGGTGACTCGACGAACAAGAAGCGCTTCAAGAAGAACGACGGCGCGTCAGCTTTGGTGTCGTACCAGAAGAACCTCTTTGACGAGATCAAGGCATTCCTGTCGGATCCAGCAGTGGCGCTCGACCTCAAGAGCTCGGCCGGCGGGTTCATGGAGGTGCTCGTGGGCGCCTTTGCGCTGCGCATCCGAGCGGCGGCGCACACGAAGATCGAAGACACGAAGACGGATCTGAAGACAAGCAAGAAGCGCGCGGCCACGGTCATCGCGACGGCGTCCACGACGTACTCGCCGTTCAAGTTCTGGTCCGAGCTCTGCGCTGTCTCGTTCCTGGCGTTCAAACAGCTCTTAGACTCGAGTGAAAGTAACGACGCGATGCCGCTGCTCATTAAGCTGTACAAGTCGCTGTTCAAGGCGCTCTGTGAGGCGGACATCTACCGCGTGACCGAAGACACGGACGAGCGCGAGCAGTTTGAAGCCATGGAGACCATCCTGATCGCCTTTCTCAACCTCGTCAACTCGTCTGAGTCAGCTGATGAGGATGCGTTGACCGCATCGTCGCTGCTGCTCGTCCAGGAACAGTGTCAGATCGTCTCCAGCGCCGTGCGCTGTTCACCGAACCTCGTCAACAGCTCGCTGGTGCCGATCTTTGAGATCCTGGGCTCGCACGTCATGAAGTACAAGAGGTACAAGTCCAGCGACCTAGGTGCAGTGCTGAGGTCGGGCAGCGAGTGCCTGGTGGACCTCGTCAAGTCGTACGAGTCGATGCGTCTCCTGGACAAGTTCCTGCGGTCGTCCATGTCGACCGAGTCATCCAAGCGAGCGTCGGAGGGCATCTACGCGCTCGTCTCCCACTCGTCGTGCGAGTCTGTGCTTCGACGAGCGTTCATGACGCTGCCACCAGGTCAGCTCGAGGTCCTGTGGACGCTGTTCACGGACCAGTTCAGCGAGAAGTACAGCGTTAGTGGCGAGGAGGGGGACACAGGTGACGTGTTTGCAGTCGGCCTCGTGCGCTTCGTGTTCCAGCTCTTCCTCCAGGAAGTGCACGTGACGCCGCAGAACAAGGCCAAGGTCGCGTCGCTGCTCTCCAAGACTCACGAGAAGCTCTTCGCGTCATTCATGCCTCGACTGGAGGCTTCTTCTTCTTCGTCCAAGGCACTTGCGTTCTCAGCGGAAGAGCGCGAGCTCTTCGGTCTCTTTGGCGAGCTGCTCTCGTTCTACGACGTCATGGCGGCGATCCGCGCTGAGACCTTCGACGTGATCCTCTCGGCTCTCAAGCAGGGCGGTCTCACGAGTACCATGAAGGAGTTGCTAGCTGTGAAAGCCCAGTCTAGTAGCAAGAAGAAATCCAAGAAGTCCGTTGTGAAGTTCAGCAACAGCAGAGGCTTGGACTCGACTGGGATCATCAAGATGTGCATCTTCTGGCTGCGCAAGTCTGCCAGCATTCGCCACGCGTCCGAGGTCGCGAGTGCCAGTGATGCTGACTTGCTGAGCATCGCGCTGCTCGTGGTGGACCATGTGATCGAGTCGAAATGCTGGGACGCCGTGGCGTTCTATCTGCCTGAACTACTGGACGCTGTGCCTGAGGAGAAAGCTGAGCAGCTGCTGAAGGAGCTCGTGACGGCATACTTGACTGAAGAAGCCACCAGCAGTATGAATGTTGCTGCGGCTATCGTTGTCGACGGACCCGCGACACGCATTGTCCGTGAAGCCGCGTTCTACGAGATCCGAACGTTCCGAAGCGTGGCACCAAAGGTGTTTGCCACATTGACTGCCGAGTACGATGGCTCATCGAAGGCCACGCTGGAGAGCGCTTCGCATCTCTTTGGCTTCCTGTTGAGCCTCCCAGAGGCGTACCTCAACGTCTCGAGCTGTGCGGATCTGCTGCTCAACGCATTTGCGATCCACAAGACCATCGCAAGTTCGAAATCGGTCAAAATCCAGCAATCCCAGGAAGCGCTGCACCTGCTGTTCTTGTGGTTGCAGGCGAACTTCAAGCGCATCTCGACTGCAGTGTACAAGTCTAGCGCTTCGGTGCGCAAGGGAATTGACGCTGGCGCGCGGTTCATTTTTTCCCAGGCAGCGAACACTGGTGGTAATGGCGTCAGTGGCAAGGTCGGCGCTCCGCTTTTAGGCGACATCCTGAGATTCTACCTGGACGAGGCGGTCGAAGCCGACAAGTTTGTCGGCGAGCTCTTCGCCAGTTTGATCTCCAAGAAGGAAACCTCGGCGGTGAATCTCGTGCGCAGTACGCTGGTGGTCGAAGCCCTCGCGGATCTGCGCTTCAGTGCCGACAAGAGCTTTGCGCGCAAGGTGGGGGATGAAGAGAACAAGTTCATTGAGACTCTCATTGCTCTTCTCAAGCAAGAAGAGCTCTCAAAGTCGCTGGATGAGACGACGTCGTTTGTCGTGCTGGGCGCGCTCGTCAAGTACCGAGCGGCGACCGCCGACGTGCACTCGCACTCGCAGCAGCAGAAGCAGGCCAAGGTGTACAGCCAGACACACCAGCTGCATCTCATCCTGTCGAGCCAACTCGGCGCGTCGCTGGCCAAATCCATGCAGGCAGTCGTAAGCGACGGCGACGCGCGGACGCGCGAGGCGTGGCTCTTTTACGTCAACTTCTGCCACCACTTCGCCGCGTTTCGCCCGTCGGTCACAGTCGAGACCTATGGCTGCCTGCTCGCAGTGGCGCTGTCGCTGGTCTCCAAGACCGGACTGAGTGCACTTGAGGCAAAGCAGGCGCACAAAGCGCTCCAGGCGCTGGTACTGAACTCGAACAAGGACGAGTACCGACTGCTGCTCTCCACGCTCTCGAAGGAAATCTGCGCGCCCGAGTCCACGCGCGCGGTCAGTGCTCTGAAGGCGCTCTGCCTGCTGCTCCAGGGCGAGCGCAAGCTCAGTGCGGCGCGTCGCGAGTACCTGAACCAGCACAAGGACGCGATCGTCGCAGCGTTGATCCAGAACTTCAGCCGGTCGCTCGCATCACTTCCAGGTGAGAACGTGCAGTCAAAATTCGAGAAGGCTGAGCTCTGTACTTGGAACCTGCAGGTGTTCGTGCTCTTCTACGGCAAGGCCGAGCTCTTCACGTGGAAGACCCACGAGCTGGCGCACATCTTCATCGGCTTCCAGCCATTGCTGGTCGCGACCTCGCAGTGGAAGACCAGTAGCATCTTTGCTGCGGACCAGGTCCACCAGATCTGGATGCTCTCGTACACACTGTTGCTGCGCATCGTGCGCCATCACTTCGCGTCTCTCGTGAACGGCACGCCGCACATCATCCAGGCCACGAACGCGCTGCTGGAGCTGCTCGTGGTGGCCTCAAAGGAAGGTGAGGCCAGCGGCTTCCACGCAACGCAGTTTGTCGAGTGGAGCTCGAACCTTGCGCGACTCTACGGGTACATGAAGGAGCACGACTCGCAGCTGCGCAAACACGTAGTGTACTTAATGCTCACGTACTTGCTGGGCGTGACGCGCGACAACCTCTCGGTGGGTCTCCAGCAGAAGCTGCGCCCCGGCGTCTTCTCGCTGTTGGACATCTGCTCGACGTACGAGAAGGAGCAACTCTACGCCGCGCTCGACTCCACGGGCAAGTCGCTGCTCAAGTCGCTCGACACCAACTACAAACTCACGCATCGCTACGCCGGCAAAGTCTAAGTAGTTTTAATGAATATGATGATAGATCTGAAAGAGAGAAACTGGTGACCGAGGTTGCCTGCTATCGTTCCCATTGACTCTCGCCTGTGCGCTGGTTGTAGTAGTAGACGCTCCCCGTCGCCGGATCAAAGCACTCGAGCCACTCGTTGTCTCGTGAGGACATCCCCATCGCTGCTGGCGAAGATGTCGTGACTGCCAAGTTCTGCGCTGCCACGCGTCTCCTGAGTCCGTACGAAGCTGAAGACGCGGACGACGGGCGATCGCTGTAGTAGCTGCTGCTGTCGAACGCCGGGTCCTCGCTGTCGCTGCTGCCGCTCAACACATTCGTCGACGTGGACGACACGTTGCTGCTCGAGCGCGGTCGAGCAGCACGCATCCGTTGGCGAGCGTTAATCGACGCTGATGAGAGCGAGAACGAGGATGAGGAGGACGAGACAGTGGAGACCGGTGACGCCGGTGGACTCGACGCATATCCAGAGACGCTTCCAGAGGATGACGGCCGATGGTTTGCCGCCTTCGAACCAAGCTGGTGCTGGTGGAGAGGTGGTGGAAGGTGAGCACTAGACCCCGTGGACTTGAAACTGGGCAGGAGTACGTCGTCGTCGCTCTCGCTGTCACTGCTGATCAGCGAAGAGACGTCGCCGTCGTTGCTCTCAGTCTTGTGTCGCTGCTGGGAGTGCGACGAAGGACCTTTATGCAACGGCACGCGTCTGGACGACTCTGTTGACTTGGCTGTGGCGGCCTCAGTCTTCAGTATTGCTGTTGAGGGGAGACTGGACGTAGACCGCGGACTCCGCGGCACGGTCATTTTGCCTTCGATCGACCGTCTCGGCGACGACGGAACCTGTGAAGAGAGCATCAATCACCCTATACGTTAGAATTCGCTTTCCGATGATGCAAACTCTGGGTGAGGTTGTCTTACTTTCTTCAGCGGAGGTGGACGCATCAGGTCGTCCACTGTTGTCGCGGGTGCTGCTGCCTGTGTGGAGGACGCAATCTGTACATTCTGAGTGGACATCGAGCGTGACAAGCGCTTGTAGTGTTCGGGATCATGGAACGTCCTCTTGTCAGCCTGCACAACCAGATCAGCAAGCGACCGATGGAGATAGACGATTGTTAGTCCACCAGAAGATGACACCCAGCATTTCACACACCACAATGCGAACAAAACACGGGACTTGCATGCTGCAGGAAGAGCTTGAGCACGATCAAGACGAGCGTGCTGATGTGGATCACGGACAAGTAGAATGGCGACCGGAGCATCGTCCAGTGGACCGTGCCACCCATGGGGTTGATTGCCGAGCCGCGCAGCCGCACGTTCAGGCGCGTGCCAATCGCCACGAAGAGTGAGACGAAACACGCGACGTAGAGCGAGCCGTGGGATCGTATTCTGCCTTCAAAGCAGAGCTTGTGGCTCGAGACCTTGTTGGCGTCCGCGAGGCAGCAGCACTCGCACTGGCTGCACGCCGAGAGGTGTAGCACGAAGGCCAACGAGACGAGCACCGTTGCCAGGATCGGCAGGTAGATGTACGACGTACTCGAGAGGTACGAGCCGTAGAGCGCGAGGCTGAGCTGGTCGTCGGACACGTGGTGGTCCACGAGCCCGCCCACGATGAAGAACGCCCAGGAGGCGCAGAGCGCGAACGCGAGCTGGTAGACAGCGCAGATCTGGCGCCGCGTGAGCTCCAGCGCGACCGCGAAGGCGCCCGCTGCGAGCAGCAGCACGGCGCCCAGTAAGTCGTCGATGATGTGCACGCGGCGATTCGCAAGCAGCACGTCGCCGCCGCCATTTGCGTCCCACGAAGCCATGTCGCCCATCGCCAAAGCACGTACGTTCACGTACAGCGCCTTGGACTTCTTCGGAGCTCTTGATGTTCCCTGTCGGGCTTTTTGACGTCGAGGCACCTGTCAGAGTCTTAGAGATGCCCAGAGCGCAAGCAAGCGGAGCGTAATTATAGGCAGGCCCTGCTGCTGCAGATGGGATGGCTGAGAGCTCGGTCTGATAAGATCATGAGGTTCACGAGCTCAGGCAATGATTGACACGAATTAAGTAGCGGAGCACTCGTTACTCCAAAGATAGAGGTGAGGACGAGCTTCAAAGGTCGTCATAACTGGCACGATCCATGAGGTTCGTATCGGCTTGGAGAAGGATCCTTGCGGATCCTGAAGAGGCGCAATGCTGGACTTGTGAAAAAGCGTGAATGGTCGGTCTCTGCTTGCTTTGGCTCATTCCCAGTGTCTCCTCCTCTTCGTTGTGGGACCCTCAAGCATCATTTGTCTGCTAGGAACTCAATGAAGCTCTCCGTAGCGATGGCGATAGCTGCTCTGCAGGCAGCTGCTGTGACGAGCGTCGCGGCTGACGATGTTATCACGAGCGTGATCTGCCAGAGCTCGGATGCCGCAGCTTTCCTGGGCTTCCAGTGCGGCGCGATCACGTCAACAACCACCACTCCAAGCACGACGACGACAGCACCGACGCCCGCTCCGAGCGTTGACAAGGCGGCGACGTACTCGCTGCACGCGCTCGCGATCGGCGACTGGGGCGTCGACCTCGGCCTCGGCTCGTGTTGCAACCGGTACCGCCAGACTGGCGTGGACAACGCCGAGTACTACAAGGACCAGCAGGCGCAGCAGAACGTGGCGTACCTGCTGGGCCTCTCGGCCGAGAAGCTCAAGCCAAAAGTGATCATCGGCCATGGGTACGCACTGTTGATCGTCTTGGTGCTTCATTTTTCTTTTCATGATCGATTGACCTGTACTTATATTTCCATTGCCAGCGACAACTTCTACTGGAACGGCCTGGGCTCCGAGGATGTGAACTACCGGTTCCAGAACTCCTTTGAGGCCATGTACAACCAGGAGTCGCTCATCAACACCAAGTGGGTGAACGTCATGGGCAACCACGACTACGGCGGCGCCATGTTCATCTGCGGCAAGTGGGACAACCAGTTCGTCGAGTGCTCGGGCAAAGCCGATATGCTTAAGCAGCTCGACGAAAAGTTCTTGCGCCAGAGCAACTACAAGAGTCCGTACAACGACCGCTGGCAGATGCCCGCGCGGTACTACGTCGAGACGATCAAGGACGCGGCCTCGGGCGTGACCGTCGACATCTTCAATGTCGATACGAACGCCGCGACGATTCACGGCGGCGAGCAGACCTGCTGCCAGTGCTATGGGTACCAAACCAAGTACAATATCGAAGGCAGCTGCAGCAACGCGGCTCGTGGTGACAAGCTCTGCTTTGGTGGCGACACGGACCTGTTCGACGCCTGCCTCGCGAAGCTGCAGGAGTGGCAGGACGACTCGCTCAAGCAGCTCAAGCGCGACGCCAAGGCCTCGACGGCCACGTGGAAGGTCGTGAACTCACACTACTCGCCGCACTTCCACATGGCGCCGCCCATGATGGCCGATTGGAACCAAGTGCTCGCGGATACGGGCATCCACATCTTTATGAACGGCCACACGCACGCCGAGAGCCACGAGTACGGTGACTTCAAGACCCACTTCGTCACGAATGGCGCGGGTGGCGGTATCCAGAGCGAGAGCATCGGCAGTCCGCCACCCTACGCGACTAACATAAGTACGGTCTGGATCGGCCAGGACACGCCCTACGGCATCTTCGAGCTCTCGTTCTCCAAGACGCAGGCGCGGCTCCAGTTTGCCACCTTTGACAGCAAGTGGGTCTTCAAGAAGAGTGCGGCGGACACCGTCAAGGGCGGGCAGCTCATCGGCCACTGCTGGCTCATTCCGCAGGACGGCTCCATGGGCGCCGAGTGCTAAATAAGCTCAGGCTTTTACATATGTACACATGTACCTTTTCACGAAAGTACGAGCGTACTTTTCGAGCACTGTAGCCATTTGAGTCGAAAGGTCGCGTTTGCTTTTCGCTGTTCGTTTGCTGATGTGTGGACTACATGTCGTTCCAAGATCTTTCAATTACAGTCAGGCAACGCGCACCACAAACGATGAAAACATTGTGGTCGTGCGCGGGTTCGGAGCGGCGCGTAAGGCACTCACATTGCTCTGGATGAACGCGGTGACCGCGCGCGAGTAGTCGAGCAGGGCAAAGTGCAGGATCCGCAGCAGGTCCTGCACGCTCGCGCTCTTCAAGCTGCAAATGACAAAGTGACGCATAGACACACAGTGAGTGCACAGTTCAATAGAGTACGTGCGCACGAGTAGA
>JAASGT010000774.1:0-16394 GCA_023334315.1 Globisporangium alternatum
GCGGCGTAGCGCGCAATCGCCATGCTCTGCGCGTACGTCGTGCCGTCCACTTGGAGCACCGGAAGCTGACCGAGCGGCAGCGACGGCTTGAGCGCCGCCAGGTCGCCGTGGTTAATGCGCTCGTCCTCGAACGCGACGCCGCCGTAGTGGAGCGTCAGGCGCGTGAGCTCGGCGCGGCCGGCGCCGTTGAAGTACGTGAGCTTGAGCTGCGGCATAGTGATGAGTGACTTGGGCTTGTGGTGGTGGTCTTGGGGTTTTGTGCGCGAGGCGAAGATCGAGAATGGTTTACCAACTGACTGAGCAGGCCACCCTCACGCGACCACGCGATCTACAACGTCCTAACCGCCCCTGCTCGGTGATTGGCAGAAACAGTTAGCAGCCACAATCAAAACCAGCGGTCGCTGCACGCCATCAAAGGATATGTCACAATGCGTTGCAACGCTCTTGGTGATCTCTATGACTATCTCATTGTGGCCATGTACGAATGGGATTGGAATTGGTTTACTGTATTCAGTGTTAACTTTGCAAAGCACGAACGACATGTTTCTAGTGCTCCTTGGCGAGGTAGGCGGTGACGCGGGCGTTCGCCTTGACCGCCGCGACGATCGCCTGCAGCTTCGGGTACGCAGCCATGGAGAACTGCGGCACACTAACGTTCACAGCATTGTAGACGACGTCGAAGAGGTGCACGTCGGCGTACGAGGCGCTCTCGCCGCCAAAGAACGGGCCCTTGACGAGGCTCTCGAGCACACCAAAGACCTTCGGCAGGTTCTCGGCCCCGAACTTGACGAAGCGCGCGGCCTTGGCGGCCTCGTCCTTCTCGTGGAAGCGAATGCTCACATAAGTGGAAAAGAGCTCAGCCAGCGTCTCGGAGACCATGTCTGCGTGGAGCGCGGCGGCCGCGTCCGCAGGGTACAGACCGCCGAGCTTGGCGGCGTAGCGCTGGATCGCCGCGCTCTGACAAGATAGCACGCCGTCGACCTCGAGCACGGGCATCTGGCCGAGCGGGCACTTGGGCTTGAACTCGGCAAAGTTGGCCACGCGGTCATCCTCGAAGGCCACGCCGCCGAACGTAAAGAGAAGGCGCGTGAGCTCGCCGCGGCCGGCGAGGTTGAAGTACGAAAGCTTGATGGTCTGTGGGGTCGAGGCGCTCATGATGATGGTGGTGGGGTTATGAAGCTGTGGGGGAGCTTGGAAATTGGAGAATGAAGAACGCAGCGGCGGAATGCTCTCGGCCACTACTACTTGAACAGCAACATGGCCAACGAACGAGTGGATCATGGCGCTTCGAGGTCGTCCATCGGTCATTGATTGCTTAATGTCGCGGATGGAAGCCATCGATCTTCCGTGTCCGTTTCAAATGTTGACGTCATCCGCTCCATTTTCCAGTGGTGGAAGGTGATGCACCGAACCAGATGGTCCATTGGACATAAAGTGCAAACGGTCGAAGATTCGAGAGTCTTACGTTGCAGGAGCTGCCGAAATGGAAAGCCACACTGAAATGTCTGCGGCCATTTGCAGCAGCGTCACATGAGCTTCTTGTTAATGCACAAGGCAGCGTCTCGCTGCTCTCATGCGACACTGGCTTGGTCTCCTCTGCTGCTGCGTCGTCCTTTCTCCAGCTCTCGCGCTGGCGAGCAACAGGAAGTCGATCGCGTCAGCTACCATCCACAAGATCGCAGCAGCGCATGAAGCGTGCTGACCTTTCCTTCTAGCTACTGGGCTTTCCAGATCCCAAAAATGGAGGTCACTCGAGGAAGATTGCGTCGACCAGATCATCATTCTTATGCCAGTAAACTAAAGTGAGCAGGGTCCGGTGTTGGAGGGGCCTCAGACATCTCGGGAGTTCCTGGATGTGAGCTTGGCGGAAGCTTGGGGCGTTAGGACGTTTGTCTGTGTGCAAAGCTGTCGCATCTCCTGCTCATCGCCTCTCAGTCGCGATCTCTAGTTTTCTCCTGCTTCAGGACAAAGAGTCACGCGCGTGTATCGAACCTCTTCGCGGGCGTCGCGATCGCCTCTGCAATAGCAGTACATACAAGGCCATGGAGGTCCTCGAACACGACACTGCCGAAGAGGAGGGTCAAACGATGTTGGAGTACACCAGCTCGTCTGATCTTCGGCATCGACTATCGCTTTTCAGTGCTGCAGAACTGAACAAGAAAACAAGAATGGTCCACAATGCAGAGGGAACAATATGGAGATCAAAGCGGCCACCTGGAGTTAGAGTCGTTGACACATACGCTATTGAAGCGCGCAAGCGCTGCCCATGGAGGTCGCGCAGACGTCCTCGACCATTTGCTGCAGCTCGCTGAGGCTGTGCTTCGCATGCAGGAGCTCCATCCGCAGCCGCGTCTCGCTACTCTCTTGCGATTGCAATGGCTCGGTGTCTGTTGTCGCCGAGTCGTCGTCTCGCCAGCTCTCGCCTGCGAGCAGCTGAATGTCGATCGCGTTTGTCGCCATGTAGGAGCTCAGTAGCGCATGGAGCACATTTACTTTCCTCCGAAGCTGCTGGGCCTGTGATATAGATCCCAAAAGTGAAGGTCAGTCAAGAAAGATTGCGTAGACTTGAGCATGCTGGTGTCAGCAAGCAAAAGCTGTCTTCGTTGTACCGTTTGGAGCAAACCAGACAGACTCGTTCTCGAAGCCAGTGCTGTAGCTCGAGCTTCAACTCCGTTGTCTATGGGCAGAGCAGAAAAGCTGGGTGCTTCACTTAGAGCGCGCTCGAGAACGGCTGTCTTCGTGCGCAGCTCCTGGATCTCCTGCTCAGCGTCTTTCAGTCGCGATCGCTCCGTTTGCAGCGCTTGCATCAGCAACTCGCGCTGCGCCACAGACACGTGATGCAAGCAGTCAGTGATCACTTCACGATGCAGCACAAGACAACACTGGAGATCACAGTACCTCTTCGCGGGCGTCGCTGTCATCACCGTCACCAACGTGTAGCTCGGTGAAGCTCGAGCGCCGAATGCGAGCGTGTTTCATGTCGAATTCCATGTTCTCGATCAACAGCTGCTGCGTCTGGATTTGCTCGCGGAGCCTCGCCAGCTCGCCATTTTTCCTCGTCACCGCAGCTTGATCCACACGACAGCGAGGACAAAGACAGTTAGATACAATCATAGTTGAGAGACAACTGTGGCGCTTCGTACCTTCCCAGTTGCTTTGAGCCTCACGCAGCAGCTCCATCTGCCGAGCCATCAAGTCATGACGGCTCTCGGCGTCTTGCACCTGCGTACAGGCAGGATCACTATACGCGTGTACCAAAGAGATCTCCAGAATACTGAGAGCTCACCTTGAGCTGTTCATCCCGCAGCTCTCTGCTCAGGCATTCGTTCGCAGCCTCGAGGCTCTGGCACTTGTTCTGCATGTCCTCCAGCAGCTGCGCCATGCCGTTGTTCTTCAGCGCCTCAACTTCCTGCCTGGCGTGCTTGCAGGCCTTCATGAGCTTTGCTTTCGCGTGCTTCTGCTCACGCAGACACTCGCTCAGCATCTCGTTCTTCTGCTTCTCGTCCTGGATCTCCGTGTACAACTGCGCGATCTACATTCAGTGCACATGTCTTGGATTAACAGACCTTCTCATGGCAAATGCTAGCCCAACCATTATGAGCATGAACGCATACCTGCGTCTCGTATTCGTGGATCCGGTCGTCGACTGCAGCACGGTCCTGCGCCTGCTCTCGCATCCTGGAGATTGACAATGGCTACAGAAACATCGTGAGGCGCTTTGTCATCAACCCCAGTGGCGAGGACAGCTCTGTAGTACGCACTAGTACTGCTTGGGTCATAATGTCGTCGTCGTCCTGCTGCTGGTTGTTGTCCATGTGCGAGTGAATGCTGCGCATCGTCTCGCTCATCATGATGGGGAATGAGACCGCTTGCTGCTCCTGGAGGCACTGGATCGTCGCGTCGCGCTCCTGCAGCAGCTTCTTGAGCTTGTAGCACTTCTTCTTCACGCGCAGCATCTCGTCCTGGAACGAGTCCACACGTTCTCGCGCGCGCGAAGCCTCGTCGGTGGCGTCTAGGATGCGCTTACGGAACGCTTGCGTCTCCAGGTAGAAGTTGTGCTTGATGCGCGCGACGACCGCGTCCTTCGACCCCAGCTCATGTCTGCCGCGTCCATGGAGCCGCTCCAGTCAGCTGTAAACGCCTTGATTCGGTAACAAGGAGCTGCGTACATACAGCATGATACCCAGCACGTACCTGTCTGTCTTCTCGTCGTCTGTCGTGCGCGGGGCTGCTCCGTGTCGCTGCGCGTCGTCATCGCCATGGAGCTCCTGGTTGCCATTGCGACTGCTCATGGTCTCATTTCCAACAGCCAAGCGCAGCGTAAAAGAAATATCGATTGTTTAAGAGGTATATACACTTTATATAGAGGATTATTATTTTGACTTAATTAGATAACTAGATCAAAGTGTTTTGACAGAGGTTTATAGATATTTATAGAGGGTATGTTTTTTACCACGATTTTTGGTGGGAATTCACAGGAAAATGGCGCCACCAAGTCATCGGAGCTTCTCATACGTGCAAGTGAGCATGGACAACGTGAATGCGTTATGTTTATGATAACTTTGCGCGCTTTAATGACCGACGACAGAAAGCGACGATGACGACCACAGCCCTCTTATATGCGCTTGATCTCGACCATGGTGCGGTCGGGCACGAACAGTGGCGTCTCGTCACCCTGGACGCTCACTATCTTGTCCTTTGCCAGCGGGAAAATCGTCACGGACGCGTAGGTGCCGCCCGATTCGCCCTTGCACAGCTGACCTGGGTTGATGCAAATGGTGTCTTGCACGCGCTGTTCGAGACCATACACAATCACAAACATGTGAGCTCAAGTTGCCTGGATCAACTCATCTAAGCCTTCAAAGGCAACTTGACAAGCACACGTACCCCACAGAAGCGGTTGAGAATGGACGGCAGCAGCAGAATGTCGGGCGTGCGCTCGAACTGGAATTGCTTCATGTAGCGCAGGTCGATCGGCGCCTCGCTGCTCGCTGGAGGCGGGAAAATCGGATAAAAACTGCATTCATTCATGCCAACGAACATGAGTCAAGGGCATCTGATGACGCAACGGCGAGCCAACTCAGCATACAAAAAGAAGCGCACCTTCGCTGGTCGACCACCTGCTCACAGAGTCGCATGAGGCGGTTCTGGTCGCGCACTTGGGATCTATACAACTCGTTCGAGCTCAGCTGCACGACGATGTCTAGTGCCGAGATGCCGATGACGACGTCGTTGATCGTGAACGTGCACGGGTTCGGCATCAGGTGGATGCGCTATAAACACAATAGCATGATACTTTAATGCCAATACTTGCAAGAAGATACACGACATCCATGCACTTTGACATACCTTTGCGTACTCTGGGGACCCGAAGGCTTCGCACACTTTCTTCTTGTCAAATGGCGGCTGCGGGTATACCATTTCGTGGTTCGCATCGCGAAGCGACGGCACCAGCACGACCTGCAAATCCTTGTTCGATGCGAAGACCTTGTCGATCAGTGTCATGACTGGACATCGAGTAAACCACAAGCGACATTCGATTAAGAACAAAGCACGGTTCGACAGGCAACCAATTTCACAAAAATCACCAGAGAACCTACCTTGAAAGACGAAAATGTCCTCAAAGCTGAGCATCATGCCGTCGTACTCCACGAGTCCGTCCTGGAAGCTCGAGTGCATCGAATCAATGAACGGCCCGACCTAGAAACACACAAACATATCACACTCAGTTGGTGAGTATGAAGAAAATTAAGCAACACTCCAGGTAGTTGAGTAAAATCGTACCAGCACAAGCACGTCGGGCTTCTGGTCGACGACGACCTGCAAGAGGTCGTTCAGTGGGAGGTACTGGACGTTGTTGACCGTCGTGAACGGTCCGCAGGCCGTGAGCACGCGCACGGGCTTGGCACTCTCACCCTGCAGCTCCTCGATGCGCGTCTTCGGCGTCGTGTGCATCGGCGCAGGAATGGGCTATTTCATTTAATTACAAATCACAGACACAGTGTTGGCGTTTGTGTGAAACCCGCGATCCAGTCAAGCAACAGTGTGATGAGCAACTACTACGTACGTCCAGGAAGCGCTTGACAATCATGGGGTTTCTTGCATCCGCGAAGATGCCTTCCAGTGCGACGATCTGAATAGAGAACAGATCGATTGATCATCAACATCAAGCCAAGAAGGACACAATTCGATCGACAGTACAAAACGCACCTTTCCGGGGAAGATCTGCAGGTTCGGCACGCTGCTGAGGTCCAGCAGCACGCGCTGGCCGCCGCAGGTCTTGCGCGAGCCCTCCAGTTGCACCACACTCGAGTTCAGCTTGCCCTCGGCGGCTTCGCAGACGATGCGACCCACGACCGTCACCTGTGCTGGCGTGGGGTCGGCGACAGCCTGTAGTTCTTCTAGCTTGTAGTGCTCCTTGACCAGCTCCTCGTACTCGACGAGCTGCTCGTCCAAAGCAATGGCTCGCTGGAAGAGCGGCGTGTACATGTACGAGAAGTTCTTCGACGGCAGATTGCGGTCTGGGAATGGCGACTTGAGCTCCACGCGAGGCAGCGCAGCGCCGGTCGAGTCGAGATCGCTCAGTTGCTTTTTCAGGTGTGCGTTGAACTCCGTGACGGTCTTACCTGCGTCTGCTCGCTTCTCGTAGTTGTTGCCTGGTGGTGATTGCAGCGATCTGTTGCACATAAGTACGGTTAGGACACGAGAATGACAACACATATCCATACATACAGAAAGCCACTTACGATGGAGAGAACATGCCGTTCGTGCGCTGCACTTTGTTGCTGCCTGGTGGACTGGCGAACGACCGCGCGTGCTTTGGTTCAGGCGACTTCATCGTGTACAGCGCGTCGAGCTTGCTGTTATCCTCGGTCTTGAGCTCGCGCTTGATCACGGGCGTGTTCGCCGAGAGCTTGTTGACGCGGCGCTTCTGCGACGCTGCGGCACCGCCGGTACTCGTCTCCTTGGGCTTGCTCGCCTTCTGTTGCGCGAGCTTGGAGCGGAACCCCGCCAGCTTGTCGACGTCTGCGGCGCCCGTGAGCTGGTGGTTCATCGAGTAAGCGTCCCACTGCGCCGCGAGGTCATCGGCTGTGAGCGCAAAGTCCGCGCAGATGGAGATGCAGGCGCCCACAGCGTCGTTTGCGACCTCCAGGTTGCAGGACGCGAATGCGGCGCGGATCGCAGCGGCGTCGTGGTCCATCGTCGTAGAGAGAGAGAGAGGAGCTAAGCTTGCTTGCCGTGCCTGCTGTGCGGCTGCGTGCGTCTTGAACAGGAAATGCCAGCAGCTATTTAGGCGGTCTTTTCAAGAAACGGCGCCAAATGCTGCGATTGGCTCAAAATATGTTGCAACTGATATGATTCGCTGAAATGATGTTGCTGCAGTTTTGATCTTCTGCGAATCAATATGAGAGGAAGCATGGCGCCGATTGTGCGGCCGACTCGCGTGCTCACGTGGAACGTCAACGGGCTACGCGCCGTGCTGCAACGCGAGAAGAAGAAGCTGCGGGTGCTGCTGAACGAGTTGCAGGCGGACGTGATATGCTTTCAGGAGACGAAGCTCACGCGCTCGGAGCTGGACGAAGAGCTCGTGCGGCCCGAAGGTGGTGGTCTGCGTGGCATTTTTCTCAATGATCCTCGCAAGAGTCCATCGACTGCCAGCTAAACCCATGCTCTTACTGCATTTGTATGCAATGGGTAGGCTATGACGCGTTCTACTCGTTCTGCAGGGCGCGCGGCGGGTACTCGGGCGTCGTGACGTTCGTCAAGAGCGACATCCCGACCGTGCGCGCGGAAGAAGGGCTCACGGGCTGCTGGAAGACGGACACGCCCGTCGGTCACCTCGGCGACGTTCATCACGATGTACATAAACATATGGCACTCGCATACACTATCATACTGTGACTCATTATGGCACGTGCATGTGCTTTCTCAGTTTGAAGCGAAGCTGGTGAATGAGCTAGAGGCGGAAGGGCGGTGCGTGATCACGGACCACGAGGCGTTCGTGCTGCTCAACGTCTACTGTCCCGCGGTGCGTAACTCGGAGCGCTTGGAGTACAAACTCTCGTTTCACGCACTACTGATGGACCGCGTACGCGCGCTGCAGAGCGCGAACAAGCGCGTGATTGTCCTGGTGCGTTCTGTTTCAATGCTGTATCATTGGCTTAGTATGCTAATCATTGGCCATTGACTATCGCCTTCAATAGGGCGACATCAACATCGCGCATCGAGAGATCGACCACTGCGACCCGGCCACGTACACGTTTGAGAACCAAACGTTTGGCGACCATCCGTGCAGGAAATGGATGGACGCGCTACTCGTGGACGTGAACGTCGCGTCTGCCAGTCAAACTCAACAGCAACAGCAGCAGACGGCGGAGGCTGGGAAGCTCGTGGACTCGTTCCGGTACTTCCATCCGCATGAAGCGAGAGCGTACACCGTAAGTATCGTTGCCGACCCCTTGGTTTAAGATCTGATAGCGTCATTGTCTGACTGACTGCTTGTACTTGTGGTTGCTGCAGTGCTGGAACACGATGACAGGCGCGCGCCAAACCAACTACGGCACGCGGATCGACTACATCCTCGTGGACCCAGCCTTGATGGACGACTCGGTCACTGATTGCATGTACGTGATATCTCTCCATTACTATGTGCCCTCACGATAGTTATACTCATGTTGTTGCCACTGCTGGCGCAGCATTCAGCCTGAGCGCACCGGCTCGGACCACTGCCCTGTGCTCATGTCGGGGATCGTGCAGCTCGAGAGCGGTTCTGACGTGAAGACCGCGGCTCTCTGTGCGCGCAACTACGTCGAATTTGCTGGGAAACAGCAGGACATCAAGGCTTTCCTCTCGCAGACGCGCGTGGATCCGCACAAACAAGAGGACCGACAACAACCAGAGCAACAACAGCATGCGTTCTCTCTTTCTGTTGTTTCTAGTACGACCAGGAACTCACCACCGCAGCTGAAGCGAAGGAGGAGCGGCGCTACAAGCACCACAAGCAACAACAAGCCAGCAAGCAGAGCCAATCATCAGCAGAGCATCCGAGCGTTCTTCGGCCAGTCTAAGAGTCCCTCCGCAGCCAGCCAAAGTCCCAGTTCCCAGCAAAAAACACCAGGAGCCAATCCTACGAGGCCATCGTCCACAAGCTTCACCACCACCAATAGCGAGGCTGGCGAGGACGAAGAGAGCATCAACTTTGAGGAGCTGCTCGTCGGTTTTGAGACGAAGCGCAAGGCGGCCGAGGTGCGGCAGCTCGCGTGGCGCCAGGTACTGAGCGGCCAGCCGCCCAAGACGCCGCTCTGCCACTGCCAGCAGCCCACGGTGCTGCGCACGGTACTCAAGACGAACGACAACTGGGGCCGCAAGTTCTACGTCTGCACGAAACCCGCGGTGCGAACACTGACAATTTCTCATGACTGAGAGGTAACAATGTGCTAAATGGCTAACACCTGTGTGGTTGTGTAGGGCGAGAAGGGGAACCCGGAGGCGCGCTGCGAGTTCTTCCAGTGGGTCGACGACCGCGGCAACAAGCGCGCAAGGACAACATCCGCATCTTCACAAGATTGATTTGCTACCAACTTGTTGTCTATTAGATGCACACAATTTGTTTTCTTCATCATCTTATTATCACAAAATGGCTCGACTTCGAAGGGCGAGCAGCTCCAACCACCCATTTCTTCTCCGGAGCACTTCATCCTATCTGACTCTTCTTCATCTTCTTACTGGTACTCTTTCTGTAGCAAACACTTGGGGGCTTTAGACATCGCAATTGATCCACTCACCACACGTTACTCTCCACCGACACCTCGCTCTATCCCTCCTCCTCTTCTCTCTTTCTCTATCCCATTTGTTCCTCACAACCCCACCGCCAGCCTGCGTCTGGTTAGAGCGCGAAGATCGCCGCGTCGAACCAGCCGTGCGAGAGCGCGTCGGCGGCCGTGAGGCGCTTGGTCGGGTCGGCCTCCAGCAGCCCCATCACCAGCTCCTTCGCGCGCGGGTTAACGGTCGTCCACAGGCGATCCGAGAAGTCGGCCTTCTCGTCGATGCACGCGTGCGGCGGGTAGAACGGCTGGTAGCCCGTGAGCATCTCATAAATTACAATCCCAACGCTCCACATGTCCACGGGCTTGCCGTACGACTGGTGCTGCAGTAGCTCTGGCGCAATGTACCCGGGTGTGCCCGTGAGCCCCGTGAACGGCACCTTGTGCACGTCGCCCGTGAGCTTGTAGAAGCGCACGTCCGGCACTTTCACCGAGAGCCCAAAGTCGCAGATCTCGACCTGGAGGTCGCGCACTTTCACGTCCGCGTGTGGGTCCAGCGCCGACGTCGGGCTACGGCGGAGCGTGGGTGAGCTCGAGTCGTTCGAGTCCTGGTTGCTCGTCTTCGGGTCACTCAGCAAGATGTTCTCGGGCTTGAGGTCACAGTGCACCACACCCGAGTCGTGCAGAAAGAACACGGCGCGCACGATCTGCTGCGCGAGCTTCGCGGCCATGGACTCCGGCAGCCGGCGCTTGCGCTGCATGAGCTGCTTCATGTTACCCTTCGTGGCCTTGGCCATCACCAGGTACAAAAAGTCCGTCGTCTCGTACACCTCGTGCAGCCGCACAATGTGCTTGTGGCGCAGACGCAAGTGGATCTCGATCTCGCGGTCCACGGCGGCCTTCGCGTCCTCCGTGCGCAAGAAGCGCTTGTGGATCTGCTTGATCGCCACCTCCTTGCCGTTCACGCGGCGGATCGCAGGCTTCACGACAGCGTACGAACCGTCACCGAGCTGGTCCTCACCGCACAGCTCGTACTGGTCCGTGACCGCTTGCTCATGGATGAAGTACGGCTTCGGGTACAGCCCCGACTCGTCCTCGCTGTCGCTGCCCGGGTTGATCACGTGCGGCACGGCGACGCGCGGTGTGCTGCGGTGCACCGCCATGATGCGGAGCTCCTCGCCGTCATTCAGACGACGCGCCACGAACGGGTTGAGCGGGATACGCGGCGCCGCCTGTGTGTACTCGAGGCACGCGTCATCATCGTCGTCCGCAGCGCCATTCGCAGCGGAGCCGGCAGGCGTCGCCCAGTGAACGCTCGGCGGGGACGCGCGCGACGTAGGCGACTGCAGCGACCGCGAGCGCTCGCGGTCCGTCAGCGACGAGCGATACGCGACCTTGCGGAAAATGCCCTTGCCCGTGGAGATGAAGCCCTCGTTGAGCTCGGTTGTGGACACGGACTTGCGCAGCTCGAGGCGCGCGAGGCCGTTCACAAAAGCCTCGAGCGACGACGAGCCCTCGCTCTCCGTGCTGATGGACGAGCCGCCCGACGACTTGCGCTTCTTGGCCACGGACGTGCGGCGCAGCAGCTCGAGCTTGGACAAGTCGCCACTGCTGCTGTTGTTGTCCTCGGGGTCGTCGGGGCTGCTGCTGAGAGCCGCAAGCAGGCTCGTGGGCGGCGTGAGTGTATGCGACTGCGCGCGGTGGCGCGGCGGCGAGTTGCACGTCACGTCGATCGTGAGCTCCATCTTGTTGTGGCTCAGCAACGGAGCTGTTGCTGAATCTGCGCTTGTGTTGTTGGAGTTGCTGTAGTTGGGGTTGCTGTTGTTGTTGTTGCTGCTGTACAGGTTGATGTTGTTGTTGTTGTTGGTCTGCGCGGCGCTGCCGTGGAAGAACGACTCAGCGTCCGAGTCGCTGAAGCGTCGCGGGCGCGTGAACTGGTCCGCGTTGGTCAAGCAGTTCGAGTCGCTGTACATGCGCGAGAGCGACTTGGGCTGGTTCAGGTGCAGACCCTGGTCCCCCAGCATCCCCTCCTCGCCGTCGTTGATGTCCACGGCAATGAACGAGCGCATCGAGTCCGTGTCTGACGTGTCCACGTCGTCGTCCGAGTTGCGGAACTGACTCAGCCGGTGCAGCGGGTCGTAGTAGCCCGGCAGCGAGTGGAACGTGCCCGTGAGCGGGTTGTGCCGGAACTTCTTGCGCTCCTCCAGCTCCGACATGCCCACAATGTCACCCGAGAAGTACACGGCGCCGCGGTTCCCAGCGCTATTGGACAGACAAGCAAGCAAGCGAACAAGCAAATAAACAGATCAGTCGCGCGTTCACACACACAAATACACAAACGAACACAACGTCGCAAATTAACAAGCGACAAGTATGCGGACGTACCTTGGCGCATGGTGGAAGGTGCCCACGAAGGGGTTGTAGGGCGGCAGGCGCGCAAACACGTTGCGTGACAACACGACCGCGCAGTCGACCATCACGCTCTCGTTCCCTATCGCGGCTGTTCTTCCTCTACCTCTTCTCGCGCGGCTTGGCTCGTGTGCTGCTTGCTCACGCGGTCGGCGGCTGTTTGTTGTTGTTGTTGTGTGTGTGTGTCCGCTGAACTTGTGCTCACAGGCCGGGGGAAAATCCACTCCTCGCTCGTCTTCTTCTCGCTGGGTTTACCTTTTGGGGCTTGCTGTTGTTCTGGAGTATGCGACGAACCAGACCGTTTCTTTCCTGCGGCTGACTGCTGGCTGACTGGTATTATCCGCTGACTCTTGCGCGAGAAGCGGATGCTGGTGCTGCGACGGTCGAGAGAGCGATAATAAGAGCGCAAGGGAGGGAGGGTGACCAGCGGCGGTGCTCGTTGAGGGCAGAGGAGATGTCGGCGTGGCGGCGAGAGCACGAATAAAGAGCGAGAGAGAACGAGAGAGAGCGCGTCTAAACAGCAGCGGCGACCGTGTGTGTGACGTGCAAGCGAGAGAGAAGAAAAGCGCCAAAAACCACAGTTACGGAACAAGGTAGTTGCTATCCAATAACAGCGTTTTTGAAGCAAATCTCTCTTATATTATAAACAGCTGTTTACTGATCGATCAGAAATGGAGGGTTCCATGAACACGTACTAGTGGTTTTTGCTGCACCGCTTGAGGCAGTCCAAACATAGAAAAGAAGACCAGTCGATTTGCCTCACGAATGATATATTTATTGTGATCTCACAGGACAGACCTTACACAGTATTCATTTCAATTTACAGCACTACACCAGCTGGATAGGCCAATAAAGCCGGAGGCCGGAGGCCGGAAAAGGAAAAACAAGAAAACAAAAAAGGACGCTTTCCGGTGAGAATAATGCAAGGGTTTTGCACAAATTCTCATGCGTAACTTGAAAAAAAATCCTAAGCAAGCTAAAAACCATCAGGGTTTTTGTCTCATGTTCCTGCTTGAAGTTCGAAAAGCCCGCAAAAAGTACCGCGAGTCGTTTGTCGAAAATGCGAAATGCCAGTTTCACAACTTGACGTCCACATGGGTCCGAAAAAAAGGAGTGGTGGGCAGACACGCGTGAGTGCTTCTGCTTGGATGTGCAGCTCATTACTCAACAAGAGAAAGATATCGTTACGCGCACAAACGTATGAGAATCGCTCGAACGCAGAAGCAAAAGCGTCTCGCCATTGCCGCGGTGGTGTGGTGCAAGGACCAGCGTGGTGCTGGCCACGCTCTGCCCTCGCGAGTTGCATCTGGATGGGCGCGAAATCCCACAAAAAGCGCAATCGCACGATAGTATCGTATGGAGCCCGCTGATTGGTTGGCTAAATTGAGAACCATGTGTCGCGCCATTGATTGGCTGAATTTGAATGGATTTGGATGGTGACGTATGCGCGTCAAACTATTTTCTATTTGGCAACTTTTATATCGATTCATCAAATTACTTCCACTGAGTATGGCCCACGTTCCCCACGTTTTGCGCAGAGGGAAATCTCGTTTTGATTGGCAGACCCGCTCGTCGACGTGGACTTGACTCAGAAATGGTAGCCATGTGCTATGTGGGGCATGATGAGGACTCGAAGAGTCACGGACGCCCCGCATGAATGAAGCAGACACGCCGCGGGTCATCGTTGCATTTGCATTTGCAGCAGCACTAATTGAGCGAGAAAGCGAATGGGCTGCCACTGCTTGCGAATGGCTACAGAGTTAAGTGGCGCCTCGTTGACATTGCGAATGGATTCTAGATACATTCTCTCTGGGTTCGTGTTGGCTGGTTCTCGTTGGTTGGAACTTCAAGGCGCATCTCTCCCTCGAAACTGCCAAGGGCACCTCTTCCCGAGCACACTGTTTCGTAAATCGCCTAAACTAGGACACTATTGTACGTGGACCACCTGATTCACAGGACCGAGTTGTGGGACACGCTATTTAGGAGCACGAACCGTGCTGAGAAAAGCAAAGCCGACAATCATGAACACGACCAGCGGCAACGGCGCACTCGCCGCCGCTATCGCTGCGGATGATGTCCAGATCCGCGCAAAGACGCATGAGACGGCCGCCGACGTCCGCAACTGGAGCTTTAGCTGCCGCAGCCAGCCCGCAATGAGCTCTGACGAGCGCGACGCGCTGGCGCGTGAACTGCATCTCAAGCCACTCGTGTCGCTACCGGAGATGGTGTTTGCGCGCAGCCGCGTGGTGCTGCAGCACACGCTCTCGGGACTAAGCATCCAGTTCAAAGCAGCGACTGCGCTGCACATGTGGGCGGCGGCGGCACACTCATCGCAGAAGTCTGTATTAGGGTTCGTTTGATATGGAGGGGTAACCATTTGAGTTCTGCTGATTGTTGGCTCGTTTGTGTGTGTGTGTTGCAACAGAGGTCGTGACCTGACATCGCTTGACTTCACCTACAGGTTTGTCGTATGATACTGCGTTTAGTGGTGTTGCTCTACGAGGTACTGATTTCGAGTGCCGTGTCATCATTGTTGTCATCCACTCGCATCCGTATCATTCTCCAGCACCGAGTACAACGGCTCAGTTGCGGTGGCGACCACGAGCCCTGACGGGACAACGCAATTCGTACGAACCTGCGTCTTGCCGAATGTTGTTGGTTTGGTATAACCAACTGATCTCGAGGCTTGCACATGATGCAAACTACAGGCTCCTGTCCTAGGTGTGGAGACGTCCGAGCGGCTGCCGCTGGAGAAACTCATGCAGCACGTCGAGATCCTCTACTACGACCGAGTCATCCTGTTCGAAGGTACAAGCCTACAGGTTACGACAATCCCCACTTGCTTGTGTGTCACCCAAAGGATTGAGTCGTGGTGCAAAAATTTGCTTCTTGTGGCGATTGCAGATGACGTGAGAGACCTCGGCGAGATCTACCTGGAAGTGAAAATCGTACGTGGCAGCTCCACTGTTTTTCTTGCTCATAGCACTTTACATTTAAAATCTGACTTGCTGCACGCTCGCGCATTTCATGCTACAGCGAGTCATGGACTTTGGTTTCCTGCTGCTGTGTCGATACTACTGTCGATTGGACGAGAAGGTGCGAGTGGTTATGACTACGTAGCGGATCTATCATCTTTGAGTACACTTTTGGCTATCTTATGATAACTGAATGCCGCTCTGTTGCTCTCAGCTCGTGAAACTCGTCGATACGCGCTACTACCACGAGTTTGGCGCCTCGTTCATCTGGCGCGACCACCAAGTGCGAGAAGCAACGATCTCAGAGCTCCACAGTGTAACGTGTTCTTCATTTTACCAAATCCGCCTGATAAACCAGTTGTATTGACGAGCTGTCTGTTACGTTACACTATGCGGTCCTGGAAATATAGCTCATGTATCCACGTCAAACATCGAATGGCGAGAGGCAGCAGCAGAACTACCGCCATTTCGATTTCTCAGCCGACACTGTTTATCAAGCACTCCAACCGGTTTCAAGTATCACGGAGAAGATCTCGATGCCGAATGAAATCAGCTAAGAGGTCAATAAGGGCTCCAAGAAGCTACTGAATCGCTCTGTTGTGATCGGAACGCCAACTCGACGAGTAGAAGTCCACTCGTGCGATATGGGAAGGCTTTCAGATCTTGGAGCTCTTCTAAAACTGGTGTGGCACGAAGATCGGATGCGTGAATACGGTGTATTGCTAATGTAGGTACTGAACTGTTTTATCAGATCTGGGTCTTTGATACTCGCAAGAGTTTTTCTTTTTTTTGGTTGGTTTGACCAATCGCATGGCTCTAATTGGGTCTCAAAAATTCTAAAAAGCATTTTCAAATTTCCATGAATCTGAGTCCTGTCAATGATTGAAGGCAACAAGCCACTTGCCAAGCAGCAATAGGGTGAGCACACAAGCGCCAAGGAGGAAGATGCCACTGCACTACAAGAGCGACGGCTCGCTCGACATGCGCTACGCATTTACTCGCTTCATTCTGCACCCATCAAATCGTGACACAGAAAGAGTGGACATCACACAAACGAAACGCAGCTAAGTTGTGTTTCTTTGAACAGCAAAATGCAAGCGTGGATTGACTCATTAAGGACTACGAACTAAACGTCGCAAAACCAAAGGAGCACCTCCATCTCTACACTCTGGTCAATGAGGACTGCACACTTTCTTCGACAGCAAAAAAAACTAGCCCTGCCTGCGGCGACCGAGACTTACTGGCC